>JABAKD010000021.1:15293756-15298756 GCA_012845835.1 Undaria pinnatifida
TTTCACCAGCTATAGAAATGTCCGAATGGACACAATTACCGGAAAATGAGGTATTGCGGACGCTATATGCCGGGAATTCCGCGACAAGCTGATCCTGCTCGACATCACTCACGCAGACCCGCTAGCGAAGGTACATGTGCCTGTACTAATGATAGCTACTTTGGTGCGCAGCACTAGCCAAAAGCCTGCCGAGTTCAAGACCGGTAAGACAGCCGTCTACAGCGAGTAGGCCACAGCAGCACAAGGTGCTGCGGTGCTACAAATGTTTCGCGGCATAAATATGTCATACGAACGTAATACCAATTCAGCAGATACGCGGAAGAGTCAAGATGCTATTTTAGAGAGAAGGACTGTATTTCACAAGCTTGTGAACCCTCTACTTGTGAACCCTCTAAAAGAACAACGTCGAACGAGGATCACGGATCTTCGGGAACTATTTAATTGTATGAAAGCATGTTTGCGTTGTATTGCTTTGTTCGATCTGAGACGACCGTGCTTCTTCCCGCATTCCCTCACTTTCCTGCCCCTCCTTGTCCTGTCCTCCTCTTGAAAACAACCGATAGCCAACAACACTGGGACGGGAACGCAATTTCTTTCATCAGGCCTCTGGAGCTAGAGCTCACGCAGCAACCGGTCAGCTGACACCAACTGAGAGTGCTTGCCTCATGCGGTTTGTCTGTTGCACCTCAGCAGCCACGCTACACACCCCCTTGTTAGTAAGTTATGAGCCTCGATTGTCGTTAGCACAGCATAACTGCGCGGGAGGTCACGACCATCGATTGGAGACAATGACTGAAGCTCGAGATGTTTACGCTGTGACCTTCCCCACAGAGCTGCGAGGATAGTCGCCACTTGTAACTGATGCTGCAAATTAAGACTCCAACTGCTTCTCCGCCTAGCGGCCATAATCCCCATTGATTGGAGCAGCTGCTGCGTAGGACGCCAGCGGCTCTTTACAGAGCTACCAACGTCGTCGTCTGGGGGTGATTGTACGAATTACTGCTGTCGAGTATTTTGATTGCTGCAGGTTTCGGACTGCACCCTGACAACCGAGAAAACAGCGCAACAAAGCTTTCGATTACGTGACAGTTTGGTTCGAATCTACTGCTCCTGCATTGCTTCTCCTGCCGCTGGTGGAGTAAGAACAGCAGTGTGTAAAACACGAGTTCGATTACCCGGAGGCCCTTCCAGTCAATATCGAACACGTGGGGCTGCTGCTACGTACGAGGGGAATGCTGAAGTATGGGAGATTTCTACCTGGACGGGTTGTCGTGGACGGCGACGGATAGGATCGTTGGGCGTGGCACGGCATGACGGCAACACCAACACTGACGGATCCCAGCTGCACCATTTATTATACCTGCGCCAGGGTCGGACACTAAGTTTAGTGGCTTCGCCGTGGCTGTCAAGGACCAACACCATAGCATCATGCCCTATATGCGCACAAAGGCTAAATTAAGGGTTGCAGTAGAACGAAAGTGGTGGGTGGGCTACGTGCAATAAATCCTGCGCTTGAATGCGGGCAGCGCGCGCCCGGCGCACCCAGCAACCGTGATCAATGCCTAAACCCGCCTCGATGACACTTACAACAACTCGATTGCTAGTTTCGACCACGAGTTCGACAGAGGCTTCATACTATGGCTGGTGCAAAGGCAGCAGGGGTCACCAGGGTACCATTGCAACCCGGGGTCGCCTTGTGGGGTCACCGAAAAGACGTTCCACGGGATGACTGCAAATATAACTCCTTGAGACCGCCGAGCGAGTAACATTTGGAATCACTACCGCACACTGTTTGATGGGACTGCTGAAGACTCCGGAGCCGCTGCAACATCAATGTGAGGATGACGAAGTGTGCTAACCAGATCCGGCCACTGCGTCATACTAGGGCATAGTCGGGGGAGAACGTCTTTTGGAATTGCCGCACCACCATCTCACGTTTAGAGCTGTTGCGACACCACTTTAGGGGTTCGCTGGACATTCTTGTCGTTTAAGGCTACTTGGTATATCGTTTCAGGGCTTGCTGAATGTTACAATCATAAGGACTGTGCCGGAACAGCGCTTCTGGGGTCGCTGAACATTGTCGTCTGTTGGGACTGGGCGGTCTCCATCCCTGAGGTCGTTGCATCGCCATCATCTCGACCACCAGTTGGACGTATGCATCGTCTTGGGTCGTACCAGCTTGACGGCAACATGTTTTTGTACTACGCTCACACGTCTTGGCTGTGCGAGGGGGGTGTTTGAGATGTGCCGTGTATCTCGAACAACGTGGTAGGCTGCTACAACACGGTAGATAATTATATTTCTGGGTCAATAAACCTATCATCGAACATTTATTTATCGTGGCATTCCACTGCGAGCTTTCGCGGCAGGTCTTACCTCTCTGTAACGCAAACATTTCTTTCAAAATATCCATCTACCCTTGTGCGCTACAACACCATGGAGGTATGGGTTGTGTTTCAGAAGCAACCTGCGGCAATTTACACTGTTATCGACTGGACTGGTATCCGTTCAGAAGTAAAAACTTCGCCCAATACCGGCTTCGTAGTGTTCAGCGTGCGGAGTAGTGTCGTACTGAGTTTGTCTTTCCGGGATATGTGCAGAAGGACGGTAAAACCCGTGTGCTTTACAAGTTCTACGTGTCATATATAGTCTATAGACTATACGGTTTTCGGGCTTTCCTCGATGCTGAAAATTGTTGCGAGCCAATGGAGTAATAGTACCTTTCTCAACATAGCAACGGACTCAGACGGAAACATGCAGATAAGTAGTGCATACACGTGTACCGACCAAGTGACGAGCGTTGTTTTCTTCGAGAAGACACAGCGAAGTAAGCTTTGAGCCTTAGTTCGTATACGATTAGTTATCAATCAAGAGTACACTAGAACGCACTTATTCGGTAAACTATGTGCAAGTAATACTAGTGCATTTTTCATTACTGCAGCCCCCCCCCCCATCGAGGGGTCGTATTACGGCTAAAATATTTGATACACAATACAGTACCTACTAGCCTGGCGACTCTTTGATCAGTAAGATTATCATCTGTGGTGAGCAGGCCACAGCAACACAGGGTGGTGTGTACGGCGATGCAAGCAGTGCGATGAATTAAATGTCGAGTTGGTAGACATGCGGCACAACCAGAACATTGCTTCGTAGATTAGCACTTCAGAACGCTGATAACCCCGAGAAGATATTCTCCAACAATGGTCGCGTATCTTCTCGTATGGATTTTGGTGCGCCATGATCTCCTAGCGTGTGTTTTTGTGGCTCGAGGTGAGAGAAATGGGCTGTACGCACACTCTCACACTCGCATTCTTCTCACCATCCTGTTCTCTTTCACACGAACTATAACACAATTCCCGAGCGCCATGTATTCCAAAACGGTCGCTGGGGCTGCAGCTCACGCAGTATCTAGTCGACTGGCCCTGACTGACAGTTCTTGCCTCTTGCCGGCTGTTTGGTGTATCCCAGAAGCCGCTCCACAATCCTCAAGCGAAGATCCCAAACTATAGCGTGCAGGCGGCGAAGATCGTGGCGAATCGGCTTCTCGGAGGCGCGCAACCGCCAACACTCACCATACTAGGTCGGGACACACCCACTTGGTGGAGCGGGAGTGTCACAGATTAGACACCTCTTCGTGGTGAACCAAGGAGCATGGTACGTGCGCCCGTATTATCGTGGTGGCGGACGCGTTAGCGGCTTCTACCAGGCTATTTCGGGACATGCGCAGTGATTCCTGATAGGTAGTGAGCCTCGCTCAACAACGATGCATGGATCAAATGTCTTGTTGTAAAGGGTAGTGCATACATCGACCAGCTGGCAGCGAGCGTCGATCGTCGCGGTGGCGATGAATGGAGGGTCCATCGCGAGGGAAGGAGCGACGAAGGAGTATTTTTTGCACGCAAATTCGGTGACCATCTAGGGCGCCATCTCGAAGAGGATGTCCCGATACAAACTCCAACTTACCGCGGTATCGACGAGACCCTGGAAGGAGCAGGGCACGGGGGGGGGGGCACACCCATCGCGTGGGGGTGGATGCTGGATGTAGTCTAGAATCCGAGGACCAGAGGACGGACAAACGAGTAACCAAACGGAGTGGAAGGAACACAGGTGCGCAAGATCCGACTAGGTACAGGTTAATACATACAACATGGCGCCTTAAGCGCCATAAAACCGCAACCAAACGTGTACCGGGGGGGGGGCTGAGAAGGAAAGAGACCTACCTGTGACCTCATGGCTTGTTTGTCCAGAATGTCACCATGAGCGCAATTTCACGCGATATGAGGTAGGAGGTAAACGTAATCAAATACCATAGAACGCCATTTTCAAAATCATGTACCACCACGAACCAAACTGTTACAACAACGGCCACAACAACATCAAATCGGTGTTTGTCGTGGTTTAAGATTTTGAAGTGGTTTAACGTTTTCTGTTTTCGTCACTTGTGTGACTGATACTTCACTCACGGTGCGCATTATCGCCGGACAACAAGCCACCCATTGTACCTGAAAGTAACTAGAACAACAGCAACGTCACAGCTGAATAATATTGCTTGTTGTTTTTCGCCATCCGACAACGGGCAGCGTAAACTTAAGCACACGTCTATCATTCATGAATAGGCACAAATAGAAAGAAGAGAAAAAACCCAAGGGACTCAAATAAGGAGGCCTACGTATTGCAGACGTCTAGCTCTCTTATCCGGTACCTACACAATTTGATGAGACCCCTCCGTTTCGTTGACATCGTCGCATTGTCACCAGCAGAATGCAGGAAAAGTACAGACGTCCTCCTTCAAGTATGCACTCCTTTCAAACTATTTTATACGACAGACGACAGACTTTCTAAGACCCAGGCTAGGGTGGCTAGGCTAGGGTAGCTAGGCTAGGGTAGCTAGGGTACGGGGGGTCAATTTTTGGGCACTTGTTTAGCAGAGGCTTGGTGTCACTCGCACGAGTGACCTCGCTATTCTTCTGCGGTCTTGAGCATTCTCGTGCGGTTAACAT
>JABAKD010000021.1:15303756-15548542 GCA_012845835.1 Undaria pinnatifida
TGACCCGCGCCCAGCGCGGTACTACCAATCGTACAGCAGCGCGCTTACTCCTACCTGACGGCCCATGCCATCCTGCCGCACTTGGTTTTCGTTGTGTTGTCATCGAGCCGGGATTTTGTAGAACGAGGTGATAAGTTGATGTCCGAATAACAGTCAACGCGAGGAGTTGCATGGCACGCGCCCAGCACGATAAAGCTACCCGTACAGCGGCGCGTCCTTTCTCACTGCTTAGTCATCCCACGGTAGGGGTTGCACCCGAAAGTCCCTGAGCTCCTCACATGAGGAACTCAATGTCTCACCCAAAAAATGACTTCGAAGGCATTCGTTCGCAAAACCCGACCAAGATTTTATGCCTTAGTCCAAAAATACAATGTACTCGTGAAACGACTTGATTGACCGGCAATTCCTCACATACATGAGGAACTCAATCGCCCAGGGACGGTTTGGGGCAGAAAGTGCAACCCCTATCTAGATAGTGATAGCTAGTGATAGTAGCGACCGATACCACGAAAATGGCACTATCTAGTCTATATTGGAATACGAATTATTGGGCGTTGTTCGGTTCAGTTTCTGTGACACCAGTGGTGCATCAATATTATCTGGTAACGTCCGCCATGTCGCCAGCCGGCACAAACACCAGTAATAATCGGTATCGGTACCTTAGTGCCTTGGTTGGTACCCGTGGCTGCTAAACTCGCGGATCGTGGTGGTGATGGCCGATTGCGTGCGCGTGTTCTCACGGTACACACTACCAGCACCACCACCAGCGTCCAATATTGATGAAGCTCACTTTTCACGAGGTATGTGCATGCAGTAGGTACGTAAGCGTTATTGGTGACATAGACTATATAGTCTATGTAGTCTATGCATGTATGATGTGTCTTTGTGTGGGACACACGTACAACATATATCAAGCGCGCGCGGGGGGGGGGTGGGGGGGGGGTAGAGCGTTGTTGCTGGCGTCTTGATTCCCCCTCATCACTGTGTCGGGGAGAGGTCCTCCTGCATTCATATAGTCTAGTATATGTGCAAGTTCCGTATATATGCATGCATACATGCTACACGCCGTTATATATTAACAATCTGCAACAATGACACTGCCGTGGACCGCCACGGCACAGGCATGGTACACTCGGTGACACTGCCATGGCACTGCCATTGCCATGAATTGCCAAGCCGCCAGTGCTGCAACTATATGCCATGGTAGCTACCATGGGCGCACTCTGGCAATGCCATGACCCATGCTACTGCACACGCCACGGCACCAGCATTGAAGGCCAATGCTAAGGGAGGGGGGGGGTATGTTGGTGTTAATAGGAGGTCATTTCTTGCAGTGGCTGGGGGTCCCTCGCGCGAGTGTCACCCTGTTCCCCGCGGTCACAGGCTTTGGTGCTGTTTTCATTTTTTTTTTTGCGTTAACCCCCGATGGGATGGTTTGCTACGCTGCGACAAACCTATCACCTAACGTTTGTTTCAGAGAGTTACAGAGTCACTCGCGCGAGTGACTCAGACCCAGTAGTGAAAAAGAAGGGTAGCCTTGATCTGCACGCCCCAAGGGTATTCTGCCATGGGCTTGGGGTTAGGGACTTGAGTTCTGATTTCCGCACCCCGACAGCGGCATTCCCTTGGCAGGGCCACGGGACATCCCATGATGGCAAGATGCCATGGATACATATGCTGGCATGCCATGGGCAGTTGGCGTCATGGAAAACCGTGGCAATGCCATGGAAGTCCAGGGCAATTGGTGAAAGCTCATGCATACCGAAGAATTGTCATGAACGCCCTCGAACTGCCATGGCTCCCGTGGCAGCCACGTCACTGCTACGGCGTGGCCATGGTATGGGAGAGTCCATAGTGGCGCTATCGTATTGCCACGGAAGTCCATGGCAGTGTCATAGCACGACATGGCGCGCCAAGGGCCGCCATGGGGTCTGCCATGTCGCGCCATGAAACAGACTTTATCATACAAAATAAATGGTACCATGCATCCCGTACGATCTGGCTGTCAGTCGGTGTAGTGCACGCGTTTATCAAAAGGCGGGACAAACGCCAGTGCCCCGCCCCACGTACTTTGAACGTGCCTGGCACGTGTCCTCAACAACAGATTGCCGGCATTTCACCCCTAACATACATGCAGATCTCCCACCATTTACGTGATGTCTCGATCGCGTTTTTCAGGGCAGTCCTCGGGGTGTTCACCGCTGGATTTCACGGAGACCGGGAAGATCGTGCAGTCCGGTCCCACCTACAGAACCCTGAGCACTGAACCCTGCGCTTGCTGTGAATACGTTGTTGTGCGGACGTGGGGGCACAACGGAAAGGACCTTCTTCTTGTTGATGTGGCATGATTCAAGAGTGTAAAAATGGATACGGATCTCCACCGCGGATACCACCACCTTCGGCAGACGATGCAGAAACACAACCCTCCGAAATAAGCATAAGAGCCGTATGGAGCGGGCGGCGTATGTACATGTACTCACTCTCACTTGCCCAGTCGTATCTTGATATTTATATCTTGTTGTACCGGTTCTTCGTTCATCGCTCCTGAAACTACAACAGCAGTAGTACTTGGGGGCTACCGTTAGAACGACTCTCTTCATCAGCAACCAGAAACGAACGGCTGGTTATCATACGCAGAAGAAACGGTGGGAGATCTTCGGGTGAAATGCAGGTAACTGGCAGCCGGTAAGCCGTGATAAGAAACATTACTATTTATAACCCTCCACAGGAGTATCAACAGTACCGTCCGTGTGAATAAAGTGACCGGTCGCCCCGGTGGTGGTGGCGTATCAGTGTATCCTCGAGCCCGGTGTAGTAGTGGTAGTAGTAGGTCAGTTTCGTGAATTCGAGTTCACCCGAGACTAAAGCTACGGTAGGGCGCGGTGGGTCCCTTCATTAGGTGGGTCCCGTTATAAGGGGCCTATTCTTACTGCGGCTCGGGGTCACTCGCGCAAGTGACCCCCCTATTCCTTGCGGCCATAGGCTTTCGCTCTGCTGTTTTATTGTATCTCATACAATATGAATCCCTAATGGGATGGTAAGCTTAGCGGCACCAAACTAACCACCTAACGCGTTTTGGTCAGTGACGACGTACAGAGTCACTCGTGCGACTGGCGCAGACCAGGAGGAGGTGAAAAAAGGAGGGTATCCCACACCGTATAGCCTTGTCCGGAAAGTGCACACATACATACTCGTATAAATTTGTTGGGACTTTTTCTTGTGCACAACTTGACTTACTTGCGGAAAGCGCGAGAGCGTGAGTTACAAACTAGCAAGAAGGCTCGATGGAAAAGCGACGAGCAGTGGGATTGCTGGACCCTCTGCCAGATAAGAATTTGAAGGCAAGGAACGGGGCGGGAGAAGGGATGAGACCTTACCTGTGACCACGGCTTGTCCAGTAGCTGGAGAGTTGAGTAGTGAAGTGTGAAAACAAAAGGAAAAAAAGTACAAGTAGTACATGTGGCGGGGCTTCGTACTTTTTCCCGTCCTATGCGAACGTGTGCATCGTTCCCCGTAATACTGCCGCCGTCTTCGAGCATTACCAAGGCATAGCAACAGCTAAGATAGTCAGTGTTCATGGTGTGCGCGCACTGGTAGTATTCGCCACTCCCTGTGGACGAAAATGTAAGGACCAAATTAGTAGCTACAAAATGGTATTTCTATATTATTATTATCAATAGACTATTCTATCAACGCGCACGGCCCCTAAACTAGTCTTCCGTCCCAGACTAACCCTTACCCGGTAAATACACAAGTAAGTGGCCTCTAAATTCTAAACTCTCGTCGAGCTTTGTAAGTCTCAAGTACAAGGACCTCTACCTACCTTGACAGCAGTGACTGAGCCGGCGCCATGCCAAACTTATCAATAACCAGGCGGGCCTTCCCCCCCCACACCCCCCCGGTCCGACAAAAAAGTGTATTAGATACGTCTCGCGAAAAGTCACGTACAGCTCCCTCACATTAAGCGGCGCACAGCTACACTATAATAATACTGTTGTATGTGAAAAATGTCGCCAGGAAGATGCAACCCGCCGCCGGCACCACGCCCACGCGCACCCACGGCCCACGGGAACCGACTAATTGAGGCGCCGACAGCCGACGTGGTGCAGGTGGGCGATTCTCAATGCTGACGATATACTGGCCTGTAGATAGATGCACCCACGTCATCCCTGTATTCTGCGAACTGATAATATTATTCCCGTATTTCACAAAAAAAATGTAACGACGTCATCTATCTGTGCATTTCTACGTCTGTCTACGTCCTACGCGGGTTAGCTTATCATTTCAACTGTGGAATCCCTGGGTTGAAACCAGCTCCCGGCCGTATCTACGACTGAAATACGGTGCCACCCCGTGGACATAATGGATCTTTAACCGGTCGCCCCGGTGGCGTATCAGGTTATCCTCGAGCCTGGTACAGGTCAGTTCCGTGAGTTTGACCCCCGCCGAGTGCATACTCGTATGCATTCGTTGGGACTTTTTCTTGTGCACAAATTGACTTGCGGAAAGCTCGAGAGCGTGAGTTAACACTCGATGAAAAAGTCGACGAGCAGTGGGACTGCTGAACCCTATGCGCGATAAAAAATGAAGGCAAGAACCGGGGGGGGGGAAGGGACGACACCTGTGACCACGGCTTGTCCAGAAGCTTGAAAGTAGAAGTGTGAGCGAAAAAAAAAAAAAAAAATGGATCGGTCGATATATTTTTTCAAACAAGAGACAAGATGTCAAGATATAGTCTAGACCTAGACTAGACTAAAGACTAGTCTATACTCCGAGTATTTTTTTTTTCATAGCATCCTTCCTCGCGTCGAGCAGCTATGAAACATTCGTTCACGGAAATCGCTGGTTTTGGGGAGGGAGCTATCGTAGAATCAGCCTGCATGCAGTGCTTACTATTAATACTCGACGCTTGCGAAGAATACGGATATCCACCACCACGCACGGATATCACCGCCACCCCTGAGTGTACTGCCTGTATCCACAATCCATTACATACCAGGTACCAGTAGGCAAACTCCTATGTGGCCACAGGGTCAGTATGGCAGGCTCAGGTCCTCCGGATGATATCAGGTCGTTGTGGGATAAGGGATGACCGATGGGGGATAAGGGGCGAGGGTGCCAAGCGCGAGTCAACAAAGCAAAACGGCTCTCGCTTCGCGCTCGCGCCTCTCATCAGCACTCTCTGGAGGCACGGCTTTCCTACCCTGTATACAGTGCAGGACACACCTAGCACCAGTAGTACTACTACAGTACCACTAATATGAAGCAGAAGTGCTGGCCCAGGCTGGGTCTCTTCTTCAAGAAGAAAGGGTGCATTCTGCCCTAATAGCTTTTTTTCCCGATTTCCCATGCCCCTCTTCTAGCTATCAGCCTGCCTGACTTTCTATTACACCCTATTTTTTGTGCCTTTTGTAGCACTGCTGTTTGTCGAGTACTGCTGCTGTAGACTATGTGCTTAGTCTATATCAATAATGGGGGGGGTACTGTAGTTGCGGTATTATTAGATATATGGGGTACGGATTGTTTTTTGCACCTCCATCAAAGGCAGCACAGGACGGACGACGCAGAACCACGTCTGACGTCTCCCGATGTATCGAAAGAGCCGTATATACTTGCCGTTTAGCATACAAGCAGTAGTACCACATTCGAGGTGTGCCTGCCTGTGCTTCTCGTTCATTGAATGTCTACAGTTTGTAGTAGTAGGAGTAGTAGTAGTAGTAGTAGTAGTATAGTCTAGTAGATAGGCTCTCACGACTGATTCTACGATATGCCTCCCCCAAAACCAGCGATATTCTTTAACGAACGTTTTGGGGCTGCTCGACAGAAGGAAGGATACTATTGAAAGAACGGTATCCACACATTTCCTTGCGTGCAAAGAAAGGTCTATCGATCGATGGCGTCGGGGTGTCGAGGGACACCGTGTTTCAGTAGATAGATACGACCGGGAGCTGGTTTTGCAACCGGCGATTTCATTAAAGAAATGTTGGGGGGGCTGCCGTAGAACGACTTTACACTTTCCTCGCGTTATGATACATATAAAGGTCAGTTACACTTTCCTCGCGTTTCTTCATACGAGCACTCGCTTGAGACTATGGACTCGGGGGCCCATGTTCGTGTTGTCTTATTTATACAGTTATATATAGTACAGCCGTCTTTTTGGGCAGCACGACGGAGCAGCAATGCTTAATCGGGATGCTCGTGCGCGGAGGCAGGCGTCACCACGAGCCACACTACGGCGCATCCTCGGTTTGCGTGGAGAGAACTGCGCCGGCAGGAGGCTGGATTCGACGACGAAGGAGGAGGGCGACTGAGGGTCGACGGGCGGGGAAGAAACGGATTGAACTCTTCCTGAACAGGAATTTTGTTTTTCAGATCAACACCGCAAGCTGCGAGGAGCTTTTTTTTGGGGGGGGGACGTGGGAGAAGGGGAACCGATTGGAATTGAGTGTCAACGAGAGCAAGTGCAAAGGAGCGGGCCGAGTGAGGTAAGGCGATGAGGCGGCCATGGAGGACCACAGCAGGAGGATGGCACACGGAGACCCACGACCCGCACGCACACCATCATCACGAGAGCAGCGATAGTTTGTTTTTCTGTTTTTTTTCACGAGGAAGTAGTGCAACATCTTACTTCCGCCCCTGATTTTGGTAGAGTTTAGAGTTGTAAACTCTTCATAAGCACGACCCCCCGCAATTTTCAATTTTCAGGCACGGGCGTCGTAGCTGAGCTGCAACCGTCAGATAACTCGGGAAGATGGGGAAATCATTGATATTTGTATGGTGGTACGGTTCGTACGGTGCAGGCAGCCCAACCGCTGAAGTTTGTAGCCGAGAGTTGGTTAGTTGTGGAAACGGGGGGAACTCTATGCTGTAGTTGAGTGGATACCCGCGGCCATGTGAGTTCAGTTTGCACATTGATTGGATCTTATTACTTGTGCGCCTTCTTTGCATTGTGCGTGTTAGGCGGGAAAGCGTATACTGCGCTGTAGCATTTCCCTGACGAACTTTGATTTCTCATTTGGTTTTCCGGACCTTCCTAGCTAGGGCTCCAGCACCTTCGTGTGGCCACGGACTCTAGATTGTTGACAAGAGAGTTAATGTGAGACAAAAACAACAACGACAACAATAGCAGTAGTGGTACGTCCCCTACCTAACGCACTACTACAGTACTACCTTTGTACTTCTTCTCCGGGCCCCCCTCCCTTGTCGCAACTCAGATCCGGGGCCGCGTAGATGACACCCCATCCTTGTGGTGCATGCCTTCGTTTTTATCGTGAGAAAGGGTACAACAACAACAACAACAGCGTTCCCTTGCCGACTGGTGGTGCCGAATGTGAGGCAATATTCATCCTTTTAGGACGCGGGTGGGTATGGTAATATTAGTAGTAGTAGTAGTAGTAGTAGTAGCAGCAGTAGTAGTAGTAGTAGTAGTAGTAGTAGCAGTAGTAGTAGTAGTAGTAGTAGTGGTAGTATGGTAGTAGTAGTGGTAGTAGTAGTAGTAGTAGTAGTAGTAGTAGTAATAGTAGTAGTAGTTGTAGTGGTAGTTGTATAGTGGTAGGTCTAGTAGTAGACTACAAGGGTGTCCGGACGTGGGGGGCCTGTCGGCCCCCCCGTCCTCCGGGTTACTGTTTACTGTAAAAGATGTGCGGTGATGCTGGTTGGTTCCACAGCAGGAGTACGCCTGCATACCAAGGGTGGGAGTGTTGAGTGTGGAATGACAGCGGGCCGAGATGGAGGAAAAGGAAATACTCCGTATGTATGATTTGTTGATGGGGCGTGATCCCCAGAAGAAACTGAAAATACAGCGGGCCGAAATGGAGGAAAAGGAAATACTACAGTCGACCCCGCTTTAAAGACACACCGCGTTTTTTTTTTTAGGAGTGTCTTTAACGCAGGGAAGTGTCTTTAGGATTCCGGGGCCACTAACTCACCGTCCCCGGGGCCAATGGAGGTGTAACATATGTCAAAATACGCGCATTTGAAGCAGGAATGCGACCACGAAACTGTGTTGCTTAAAATCTACAACACGTGATTTGAAAGGCCGCAACACTACTGCTGTAGTACACTCCAATACTTTACACATACATTTTGAATTTCCCTCCACCACCGAAACGCGGGAAGGAGTGCAGCACGACCTATTGTAATGTGTACGGCAGTGCGCTGTTGTTGATGCAGGCTCTTGCTGTAATGTGTACGGCAGTGCACTGGTGTTGTTGCAGGCTTTTCTTATTGTCAAGGCGTTATCCTCACGGTGAACATCATGCCCGAGATATCGGGAACACACCTGAGACACATCAGTTCGTTGGAACTAGCTCTGATACGATACACGCAAGTTACCTGCCACATAGGGACCAAACAAACCCAGTCGACCCCTTAGAAGGACACTAGGAAACGGTCGGTAGCGCAGACCACAACATACAAAAAAATCGGGCAAATACACCGAAAAGAGGACACCGTTCTTCCCCAAAGGTCAACACGAGGCAAAAACACAAAACAGAAATACCAATTTAACTCCACGAGAAAGGCAAAAATCCCAAACTTTTGACTGCCTGACACGAGTTGAGACTTTGACTGGCACGTGGGTTCGCCACATGGCTTCAAGCCGGCAGCTGACGACCCGCCAGCAGATGGGAGGAATATCTCCATACCCACACGCGGTAGTGCGGGCTGCAGCAGACCGCTGTCGATGTTATACAGCAGTGTGCTGCCCCAGCAAAAAAAATTGGGGGGGGGGCGCAAAGTGGAAAAGGTACCCCCCCCTTATTATTGTCATCTGCGGGGCACCATGTTCTGGGAAAAAAATGTGTCTTTATAGCGAGGAGTTTCCTTAAGAAGAGTGTCTTTAAAGCGGGGACGACTGTACTCGGTATGTATTATTTGTTGATGGGGCGTGATCCCCAGAACAAACTGAAAATAAGGACGCAGTGGAATATGGAATATGTCCAAAAATAAAGACACCCTCTTTCAGACGATATGGCTATGAAGAGGTTGGCGCAAACTGGGCACTGAAAAAATAAGACTTGGTACTGCAATCATGAAGACTCTGTGACCAAATGCGACGTGGCCACTAATACCGGCAATCATGTACAGTATGGCAGCGAAAAACGGATGTGACTACTTACAAAATGGGGACAGGGTAGCCAGATGCATTGCAACTCGAACTCTTCACCCACTCAAAGACGTTCGCATAACAGACATGGCTATGAAGAGGTTGGCGCAAACTCGGCACCGCAAAAATGAAGACTCCCTACTTACAATTTGATGCTACGAAAGCTGAGACTACATACTTGGCTGACACCGGGAAAAAACAGACAGTATGCCGGGGTAGCCAGATGCATTGCAACTCGAACTCTTCACCCACTCAAAGACGTTCGCATAACAGACATGGCTATGAAGAGGTTGGCGCAAACTCGGCACCGCAAAAATGAAGACTCCCTACTTACAATTTGATGCTACGAAAGCTGAGACTACATACTTGGCTGACAACGGGAAAAAACAGACAGTATGCCGGCGCGGCGCACGCGCAAACTCGGCACTGAAAAAATGAAGACTCACTATTTAGGGTTAGACAAAATGCCACGGTGGCCGCTAATATGTACTCGCCGGCTACCATGTACAGAATGGCTGAAAAAATGAAGACTTACTACTGACAATGCCGCGGGAAATAATTAGCACGAGACTGAGCGTGTCCGCGGCTACTGACATATATACACGAAATATACACCTGGCCCCACGAGTAACTTGGGGTCGACAGTTATCATGGACGGCTACATTGGCACATTTTGATGTGCCACTGGAAGGACGTTGAGTAGTAGTCTTGAAGTTCCGCTTCGAAGTTGGCATCATCTTCGACTTGCTGCCGGGTGTCGCCGGTGGCCTCTTGCTCTGCGTCCGCAATGAGGGAGCGCTCGAAGTGTGGGTCGAAGAAGTGGTGAAGGTCGTCAGGGACGATCATAGAGGCGAACCACCGGCGCTGGCGCGTTGGCGGCGCGGTCATGCTGCGACAGGCGGATGGTCGGTGGAAGGGTTATTTAGGATTAGGGAAGAGTAATGACGTGATTGTGGTTGATAGTGCAGGTGTATGGTAGAAGGGTCGGCGTTTTGAGGATTTGGTCGGGGGTTGTTTCCGATAGTAACGTTTATGGGTATGTTGTATCGTTGCATGCATGCGTAAATTTCTGGCTCACCAAGGTAAGCTCGCGGGTGAGACATGATGGAGAGGTAGTTATCATATGATGTATACTGTTGTGGCGGTTCACCAAGGGCTTGGAGTAGTTCATGGTTCATGCCAGCGGAAATGGCGTTTAGCAAGTTAGGGTCGTTGCGGTTTTCGTTCATGTATTGGAGTATTTCCGAGCGTACTTGGTAGTGTCTGTTTGGGTCGTTGTATATTCGTCGTGCTATGCCGCGAAATCCGCATGCTCCATCCCCAATTTCGTCGACGACTGTCCATGTTGGAGGTGGAGTTTGGCTGTCACTTGACGGTTGAGAGGAGGCATTGGAGGGCGCAGGAGGCGAGGTGTTTGGAGGTTGATACGGTGGAGGTGTTACAGCTTGGCCTGTGGCGGCAGCGGTGAAAGGAGGGTATACAATGTTCTCCGTGTGTGGAATGCCGTCAACAATATGTTCTTGTGGTAAAAGGCACATAATTGACTGGCGATTTTGCGCACGGCTGAGCGCGACGTAAAGTTGACCATGCCCAAACGCAGGTGATCTCAAGTCCAAGCCAATTTTTGTAAGTGTCTGTCCCTGTGAACGATTCACCGTGACGGAATATGAAGTTCGGATGGGAAACTGTGTTCGCATGAACGTGATGCCATTTCTTCCAACTGTCGCACGAAAGCCTATACGTGGAATCAAAACAATTGGATGGGGCGATGTTTCGGTGAGAAGTTCGACTTGAAGGACTCGGCTGTTTGGGGAAACTGCGAGGACAACGCATTTTTGACCGTTGATGAGTCCCTCCGAAAAGTTGAGATTTCGCACGATCATCGCAAGTCCGTCTGACTTGAGGCAAAGCTCATGGGGAGGGACACCTTGCACGTTTAATTGGTGGAGGTGTTCAGGAGAAGCAAAGGCTGTGTGAGGCGTGGTCTCATCACTTATTAGTGTATCTGAGCTGAGGTATGTACAGTACTCTCCGGGCCGCAAGTCCGATATGGCTTCATTAGAACGGTCAATTGCGTTGTTGGTGGTCGCCAATATGGCGCGTTTGTCCCAGTTGCGCGATTGTTCATTGACATTGGGATACACAAAGTTCATGAGCTCATCGAAATTTGTTGTATATTTGAGCTGGAAGTGGTCATTGGCATCGAGGTTGTGGTTATTCAAGGCAATCATGTCCGTGCCGTCGATTGATTGTGTAGGGTGGGTACCCTCGCCTATCGCCCGCACAAAAGCAGCATACTGAGGATCATCTTTGTCTCGTTGCGATTTGGTTAGTCTCATGCGTTTAACGTGTTTCCATAGGGGGCTAGAAATAAAGGCTGCGTCGACGGTATCGGTGGCGGTGCCGTTCTTAACTATTGGCCCTGTTTGGCGCCAATCTCCACTGAACAAAATAGTTTTTCCACCAAAAAGCTTATTGTTTTTCATCAGATCTTGAAGTGTTCTGTCGAGGGCCTCAATGCAATATCTGTGGGTCATAGGTAACTCGTCCCAAATGATGAGGTCCGCTTTGCGGATTAGCTCTGCTCTTTGAGTGTTGGTGTTTATGTTGCATACGCAGGTTGGCGACATTGCTTCGTCCATAGGTAATTTGAACATGGAGTGCGCGGTCCAGCCTCCAGGGAGCTGTAAGGCGGCGATGCCGGTGGAAGCAACGATGAGCACTGTCTTTCTTTCACCTCTCAACCTTGCGGAAATACATTTTTCTGTGTATGTCTTGCCAGTTCCGGCGGGCGCATCAATCATAAATGGACACCCATTATCGGCTCGAACTGAGTCTAAGACTGTTTTGTAAATGTGGCTCTGCTCACTGGTCAGTCGCGGTTCATGCAGCTCTGCGTATTCTGCACATGTTTGTGGGTCGAAGGCATCACGCATCCTTTCAAATTCAGTTCGCGGATGCATAGGCTTTGGAAGGTTGACTTGTTCGTTACATTTACCATGCTGGTTTAGCTTGAGGTCTATTTCACACAAGGCAGCTTGTATGGCATCGTCTGTGGATAACCTAAGAAGGAAATCTTCGATGAGGTTGTCCTTAATATCACGCCATAGCTTCGGTGCTGGCGCACCATCTAAAATGAGCGTAACGAAAAGAGCACGGAGCTGGGACGCAACTTGAAACACTGAAGCTTCTTCCATACATAGTGAATACTCTTCGTCTCCCGTGATGAGACCTCTTGCTCTGGCGGCATCATGAAAAGTAGGGTGAACAACGGGATCGCCTGTGTCTGTTTGCACTGTTCGTAATTCTGCGAACGACCTGGCTGGAATCGTGTGTAGTAACAACCTCAAGTAGTAGAGATCTCCCACCGCTGGACTCTGAAACGAAATTCGGCAAACGTGATCGTCGTTTTTTCGTTTGGAAACGATGTTTTTGTATCCATCGAGGTATTTGCCAAGCGGAGCAAACTCAAGCGGAGGGTCATCTTTTTTGGGCGAGGTGATAGTGTATTGCTCGTAATAGTCTAGAATGGTCAAGTCCGAAAAGCAGGGATTTTTCGGTCGCATGTAGTACCTGAGCACGTGTGTCTGTGACTGCGCGGCTATCTCAAGTCTATCATCGTGGGTGGCATTTTTGGGATAAGTGATTTGTTGCTCTCCTTCAAGATGGGCGTGAATCTTAGTTACCGCAGGGTATCTGTCCACCATATGGTAACCTAATAGTCTCCACGTCGCCTCTGCGGCTGAAATATACCTCGTTTTTCTATATTGTTCAACTTCTGAGGTAATGCCCTGTATCCTTGCTCGAATAAACGCGTCCCCTTTGTGACAATATTTGAACACGTATTTAACGCATGATGTTGCGGTGACGACATCAACACAAATGTGGCAGTCAAACATCATGAGCAACATGGGGTTGTACGGCACCACCCACTCGTTTCCTATCCTAACACTTTTCCATTGGTTGTTTACTCTCATTCTTATGGTCGGGTTGTCACCGTTCTTCCTCCGAGTATATTCTGCCCGTCCAGTTTTGTCGTTGACGGTTGCAATGCTTCTGAATGGTTGCGGAAAGTACTTGTTACAACACTTTTTGTTCGTGTGACGGTTTACTTGCATGCATGGAGCACTCATGTTTCCAACTGCCCCACACGGCTTGTGTATCATGTATTTGAGTACCTTTTCACGTAGTTTTCCTCCTGCTATGTTTTCGTCAGGCAGCTGAGCCCACACCCATTTGTCCATTTCGTTTAGGGCATCAGGGCCTGCATTTTTGAAGGTCATGAGAATGTGAGCGTGAGGGTACCCCCTCTTTTGGAATTCCGTCACCGCTAAATGGCTGTCGTAAGCGCCAAAAATTTTGCCAGACTTTAAAACCTTCATAATTTCTTTCATCTTCAATTTGAAAACACGACAACATAGATCAGGACGATCATAAGCACTTTGTCCTGGCAGCAAATTTTCTTGCACCTCTTTCCAATCCGCATTGAAAGTTACGGTGATGAACAAATGCGGTCTTCCTCGCCTGTTCACGATGCATAGAGCGTCTTCTGTATCACTTTTACGCTTGGCAGGTGAGCCAGGGTGAGAAGCAGGAAGCAATTTACCGGGTTGTTCATGAGGTTGGGCGTCTTGAATGGACCGGTTGGAAGCAAGCCTATGCTGCATGTCACTATTTTCGACGAAATTCAAACGCTCTTCTTCCATTCTGCTCAAAGAATCACAGACCCATTCCTGAGCGATTCGGCAGTTAATCTTAAATATCGGCTCCGAAAGAATACGCTGCCTACAGTAGAAGGGAAACGTTACGGCTTCGGTGTTTGACCGGTTCATTGTTTTAGATTTGAACGGCGGGTTCTCTTTGTAGTTACCCTTACTCCAACCTGCTTCTCCATGCAAAAACAGCAGGGGGAACTGTAGCGTTTCATATGCAGAGCTCCAAAGCGGCAGGAAGCGTGGTTTGTTATCTGGGCTGTTCCTTGGATAGGTGATAACTGCTCGCGGCGCATCATTTTGATTCCCTGAGGTAAACACTAAAGCTGCTATTTCATTTGCACTCGGATTCTCGCCCAACACTGGTCCATCATTAACTCTGCTAACTTCACTGAACTCTATAAAAGGCGCACTGGACTCTGACGCTGATGTGTTTAATATTGTGTCTACGGCAGACCTGTATTCTCGAGCCCACCTAATCTCGCTGTTCACGTGGGATCTTAGAGTGCCTGCAATCCGTGAATCTAAATGTTGTGAGGAGGTTGTCTGTGCGAATTCGGAATCGAATATGTAAAACCTGGCACTGTTGTTAACATTTTGGTTTTGATACTTCTCCTGTAAGTCGAAAATTCTATGGTATGCTTTACCATGGAGAGTAAGCATTGTCGGTGGTTTTCCTTGAGTCCACGATCGGTTTTCTATGCCTCCTGCTCCCAAAGCTGTGAAACTAAATAACCCGTTATATGCCCTTTGTGATTCGCGAAAACGTGCGGTTTGGAAGAGCGATAACAATGTTTGTGGAATAGGTTTAAGCCGGTGAATGGCAGATCTCCCACGGTTACAACAGTTATAGGACCCAGACCGTTCCTCTTTCCATAGCACAGACCCACAGTGTTGGCACGTATAGTTACTTTCATGTAGCAAGCACGGGTATTTTAGTTCGTACGCCTCAAGTGGATACTCAAAGTTGGTGGAATTAAAGGCTTGCACACCAAGTCTTTCTTCTGAACCTTCCATGGAATTGGCAGCGGCAACGTCTCTAGGGTCGGGTCTTCGAGGGATGCGGTTTCTCATTCGATTAAAATGTTGAACAACGACGTCAGTCTCTGATTCAGAATCGCTGTCCAGGTTGTTACTGCGGAGATCACGTTCCATGTTATTAGTGTTCTGCGTTCGAGTTTCGTTTTGAAGGGTACGTCGTGAGCGCCGCCCCGCTAAAATGCACGCGCGCCTACGCCTGCGCTCGCGGGCAATTTCAGCACGACGGGTATTTCGTTGCGAGCGAGTACATCGCTGATCGGTTGACATGGAAGGTTAAAGTTTCAAGTTCGCGTTCAGATAAAAGGTTTAGGGGAGCGCTTTGCCCGGTTGATCTTGAGCTCACCTCAGAAGTCTTTGAGGTTGTCGGGGACCTTGGCGGACGGCTGGGATGCCTCCTTCTCGGCGGTGGAACCAAGGTCGTGCAGCACCTTCTGCTTGTGGAGGAACTCGTCCACGATCTTCCGCCACTCTCGCTTCGAGCACACGAGGTGGAGGGGCGGGTCGTCCCAGTTCTTGACCACCAGGTCGCCGGCCTTGATTTTGCCCGTGCACGGGTTGTCCTTTGACGACTTTTTTTCGTCCCAGGCCGCGCAGCGTTTCTGTGTGTTTCCAAACGGAACAGGGAAGAGGGTAGGGGAGCAGGGAGTCGCGGATGACGTGTTGCAAATTCTGAAAAAAAATATGGTGTTCGCATGTTTGTGCATGTTACGAAGGAACGACTGCTGCGGAGTGCACAATGCTTCATCGTCTGCCGAATAAACTGGTGTTCTCGCGCATTCACAATACGGAAGGGAGCCTTGGTGATATGCACATGCGAACACCACAAAGCAACGGAGGTTTGTTGTATTATACTTCTATGCTTTTTCCCTCTTCTCTCGATTACAGCACACCACATAAACCGGCAATACGCACACACAACACAATAAAAAAAAAAAAAACACACACACACACACACACACACACACACACACACACACACACACACACACACACACACACACACACACACACACACACACACACACACACACACAGCAGTCTACAGACAGCAGTCTACACCCGTGAATTTCCACCCTGATGGCACATCTTTAACACGCGGCAGCCGGGAACGTACACATCGAGCGACTTGATACACTTTGGAACGACACACACACCACACACACACACACACACACACACACACACACACACACACACACACACACACACACACACACACACACACACACACACACACACACACACACACACACACACACACACACACACACACACACACACACACACAGCAGTCTACAGACAGCAGTCTACACCCGTGAATTTCCACCCTGATGGCACATCTTTAACACGCGGCAGCCGGGAACGTACACATCGAGCGACTTGATACACTTTGGAACGACACACACACACACACACACACACACACACACACACACACACACACACACACACACACACACACACACACACACACACACACACACACACACACACACACACAGCAGTCTACAGACAGCAGTCTACACCCGTGAATTTCCACCCTGATGGCACATCTTTAACACGCGGCAGCCGGGAACGTACACATCGAGCGACTTGATACACTTTGGAACGACACACACACACACACACACACACACACACACACACACACACACACACACACACACACACACACACACACACACACACACACACACACACACACACACACACACACACAGCAGTCTACAGACAGCAGTCTACACCCGTGAATTTCCACCCTGATGGCACATCTTTAACACGCGGCAGCCGGGAACGTACACATCGAGCGACTTGATACACTTTGGAACGAACGCATGCACTTACGCCGACGATGTCACCGGTAGCGGCGGTGGCGTTCTTGAAGGTACCGCCGTCCTTGGTCCTTGCTCCCGCGCAGAGGGAGAACACCGCGCAGTAATTCTCCCACACTTGAGCAAAAAATAAAGTGCGGCAGGGCGACATGCACAAAGCAAAAAGTATCAGGAGATGTCACGTGGTTAAAGGTGCAAACGTGCAAACACGTGCTCTGTGAGTGACAACGTACAGGATGCGAGCGGTGGCGGAAAGGCATTGTTTCGTATTCCTGGGCATGTCAAGCGGTTGAAGAGGTGCAGCATGACTGGATCGAACTGCTGTTTCCATGCTTTCTTTGCTGCTGTGTACACAAACTTTAGCACAAAAAAACAGTCACGGCAATTCTGGTCGCGCTCACAACTTCAACATGCACGGTTGCTACATGTACGCACAAAAAGCAGCAACAAACGACTCCTAAACTATGGCCCCGTGACAGCCACATCTTCACACGGAAAGTTGTTGGGTGGGGGGCGGGTGTTCGTGCGCGGCGAGCGAGCGGAGAGCGCGGCAGCCCACGATGATTATCTCACACGCTCGTGCCGGAACGGGCGGTTAGATTGAATATTCAAACAAAACTCTGCTGCTCACCTTTGTACCCGCGGTCGTCGACTTCGTCCGTTGGGATGCCGATGGAAGGTTTGCCACCGACGTCCTGCAGGCAGATGTGGCAGTTGTGGGGGTGATCCTTGCTGGGGGCGAGGAACGAGCACGTCACCTTGCACGTTTCCGGGTCCCTCCAGTCGTTTTTGTCGCACGTCGTGTAGTGCTTGCCGTCCTTTTTCGTGCGGACCCCGAGCCGCCCCTCGGGGCAGTCTTGAGCGTTGAGGCAAAACCACAGGGGGTTGCCGGGTTCCAGCGTAGTCTTGGGCTTGGAGGGGGATTTAGAACTCTCAGCTGGCTTGCGTTTCAGGGGCGAAGCCTTCGACAGCGCACTCATGTCTACTGCGAGGGGAGCGGCTGCTGTGTTGAATTGTGTGCGTGTGCGCGTGTTCGCGTCGGGCGGGTGTGCTGAGGCGACTAAAACGAAGTTTGGTCGAAGTTTTGGTAAAGATCCAGAACCCACAGCAGCAGCAGCTACACCCCAGCTTCGTTGAGCGGCATCGTTGAGGTTGCGCTTGCTCTCGTTACCCGCGATCGACCTACTACGTGAAAGCTGCGCGTGCAACAAACCTCACCAGAGGTGAAATAGACGGTATACGTTCGGCTTTGGAGGGTGTGCGTGCCCATCCCCTCTCTGTGCTGACAACACACAACCTCAACGCCAATACTCCGCAAAACGGGACTGTCACTTTTTTGCGATCGGAAGCAAATGAAAGTGCAGGTTTGCTGCCGAAAGACGAAAGACGTCGGTTCTGCGGGGTTCGGCGCGCTTTTCACGACGCTGATTCCAACCCAGCAGGGACAATCGAGACCGCACGCAACGAGCCATTCTGTTCGCTAGGCCACCAGGTGCCGCATTGCGAAGGCGCGAGCCTGGCCGTGCGTCTGGGAGCGCGCTATGAGGGCGCGAAGTTAACGTACTGTTTTCAGAGGGGGTCGAATTTCCCCGCTGCGCTGTGAGCGACCCAGTCCTGAAGATCCCGATTCCCGTAATATTAGTTACCTCTATATTAGTTACCTCTATAGTAGTAGTGCTGTCTTACCTACATTCAAGGAAGACGTGCAGCAACAGGTACATACTCACAGTAGTAGTACTGTCTTTTCTTTTCTTTTTTTTGCACACTTCTACTTTCCAGCTTCTGGACAAGCCGTGGTCACAGGTGTCGCCCCTTCTCCCCCCGGTTCTTGCCTTCGATTTTTATCGCGCATAGGGTTCAGCGATCCCACTGCTCGTCTATTTTTCATCGAGTGTTGCTAACCCACGCTCTCGCGCTTTCCGCAAGTCAATTCGTGCGCAAGAAAGAGTCCCCACGAATTTATACGAGTATGCACTCGGGAGGATTCGAACTCACGAAACTGACCTATACCAGGCTCGAGGATAACCTGCGACGCCACCGGGGCGGCCGGCTGTCTTACCTCCCCTCGAGGAAGACGTGCAGCAACAGGTAGATATCCACATGCTACGCGCATGCCTTGCATCTCCTTACGTTCTACTTCACGCACAATCCCCTATAGACTACAGCAGTATATAATACTCCCAACAGCCCAAGTTGTTTCTTGCGACCAAACAAAGCGGTACGTATTCAAAACGTTTTCGAACCCACCAAAATGCAATAAAAATAAAATACACTCCTCCAGCTGTAAGATCGAGGATTTTGTCGAAACTCATCTCTGCTAGCTGTGTGTGATACTCCGATCGCGCGTATACGGGTTGTGTGTCCTCACTAAGGATACACTTCGCAAGTTCCTGGTACTATAATACCACACATGGTTAGTGTTAGCAAAGATGCGGAGTGACGGTTTCCAATCACTGCGACCACTAATACTACCTGCGTCGGCGGTTACGTCTCACGCGTTTTGGACGCCAACAGGTTATACCGCGCCCCGCAATATAGTCTATACCCTTCCATGTAGAGCTTACGGAACCCCCGTGGGTTCGTGCCAACGTACGACGTAAAGTTAAAAACATGGGCAATTTATTAGGTCTAGTCTAGACTAATGTTTTTGGACGCGTGGATAATAATGTTTTAATGCAACCAACGACAGGCGTTGCCCTAATACTTCACCCGGTGTAATTTTAACAATCGGTACACAACAAGACGTAATTACGCCTATAGACTATACTAGACTATATAGTCTATAGTCTAAGTAGTCTAATCAAAATAATAGCCGATTGAGCGCCCGGAATTGATGTAGTGCAATTAATTGATCCACATCCAACGTCTCAACCAACGAGTGCGGCAGGCAAACAAAAGGGAATTTGGTGGAACTCAATGCTGAAGGGAAGGGGAAGGGCATATGTAGCAGGATAATACTCGTAGTAGCAGTGCTCCAGTCAGTACTTTTAAGTACGGACTGTGCGAGGCTAACGGTACGGTTGCTGGAAGCCGAGGTGATCTTTACCTATGGGTGCGTGACGTGGATGGAGCTCGAACAAGCGTGACTACGACAGGCTGCGGCAGGTAGGTTCACCACAATCTCCAATTCTCCTCCCATGCCTCGGCTGGTGGAAACGGAAGCGCGACGATAACACCCTCTCGTATGCCAACACGCGCTTGCCAAGACAAACTCCGAGAGCGTTGAGGTGACGGTGCGGAGACACCGGAGGATGATGTTGTTCGCGGGATTCGTGGCACGTCTAGGGGGGGCGCATCTGCCACGGAGGGTGGCGTTTGGCGAATGGCTTGGGCGTAAGGGTTGCTCCGGCGGGAAAGCGAACGATCGGAAGGTTTCGGAGCGTGTACGGTATAACGGGGATAATTCGTTACGTCCTCGGACTAAGCCATCACTTGCCGTCACGTCACTCAAATAGCAGTTCCGGTTACGGTACTCGATAAAATGCGGTCACTCCCCATCTTCGTTTGGCTGTCACTGCGTGTATAGTCTATATCACCCATCGCATCGCCATCATCATGTTGGCTATTCGCTTGTTTGTGTAGTCCATGTGTTGACCGCAAAAAAATGACACAGATACAAGCGTTGAAGTGCCAAAAGAAAGGTTCCGACAAACTTGCAGCGGGAGTGGCACTCGGAACCTCCGATTACTTGTTACAGGGTTGTAGAATGGTTAGACTAACCTCTGCAAACAAAAATGTGGAAGCCTGACAACCAAACAAGTATTAACATACCAGGTACTTAGTATTATATAACACGATGATCATATAGAAATACAGAGTACTTGGTATGTATTATGTGTTGAAGAAAGCGTATTGGAACATCTCCTCGGACAGACACGTTCGGCCCTTGTATATTCGTACCTGGCAGTCGCCATTGTTTGTTCCGGTACAACACAAGATGCTCGATCAAGTTACACATTCTTTTATAAAAAATATTTCAAGGACGTCAGCCGTGTGTGTGTGTGTTAAATTAAAGGTCGAGGCCGTATCTTAACACGTGAGTTCGACGAATTTCGGGGGTCAATACTCATCTTTGCAAGCTGCGTTGTTGGTACTTACTTGTAATATATTTTATTGGTGAGTTTTTTTATGGAAGGGGTTATTACATCATACATCTGTACACTATAGTCCACAGACTATATATATTACGGAGCGGCCTCGGTTGGTATGTACGTCCCTGACCTCTCAAGACCTCCCACACTTGAACACCTTTTCCTTCCATTACCTGCGAAACGGTCCAGCTTTTCTCTGATTTCTTCCTGCGTCCTTCATTCACTTTTTTTTCTTTCAGTTGCACGAAGTTCCATCATACCGGGTCGCAGCTGAGCTCAGCTTGCCTGATCATCATCAGCTCACCTCAGCTCACCTCAGCGGCGCACCGCAGCCCTATAGCTCACCAGCGCAGCGCTGTGCGGTGTCGTGTGGTGCCGTGCCCTCTGCCGTCCGGAGCGGAAATGTGCGGTGCTGCTGTTCCGTGCTGTGCCGCGCTGCGCGCTGTGCTGTGCTTACTACTTCGTGCAAGCCAGGCATCATTCCAAGTATCATAACAGGTACCAGGTACCGGAATACTACTACTTCAGGTTTGTAACACTCCCAGCTCAGCTCAGCCTAGCTGTAGTAGCTCACCAGCGCAGCGCCGTGCTGTGCCGTGCTTGCTGCGCCGTGCTATGCCGTACTGCGCTGTGCTGCGCTGTCTGTACTGTGCTGTCTGTGCTGTGCTGTGCTGCGCTGTGCTGCGCTATGCTGCGATGTGCTTTTTTTCGTATATAGACTAGTCTGTATAGATAGGCTACATGTACACATACAACACCAGGTATAGCGTGCGAAGTACCCGGTACCGGGTGCCGGTATGTACCAAGTACGTGTTATGCACTCGTCGTTAACCTCTCTCGGTCCTCATATGCCCCCCCCCCCCCCGCAAATCACACCGTCCGTACTGCCGATTAGGACGTGACATCGCCAACAAACACACAGCACAGGGCACAATCAGATTTGCACGAGTAGCGCATGGCAGCATCCAATCGCTAGTTGCACCAAATCATGGGCCTTTTCTTTCTGCTCCGTTCGCAATTTACCAGGTAGCTATTATTGTAGCTGCATTCTTCCTCGCGCAAGCGTAGCGGGCGGCGTCAGCCGCCCGCGGATCTGAGCTCTTGGACATGATAAACACATTATTATACCAGGAAAACCTTGTGTGCAGACACTTTTGTCTTATTTTATTTGGCTTAGTCTAATACCTGGTCCCGCGGTACAAGACTTAAGTATAACCGGTAGACTGTGACCAAGTGACGTACATGTATGTCCCACATAGAAATAGAACAATAACAACAGAGGTAGCGGAGAGTCGATCCGATGGACTTTTAGCTACCTAATACTTTGCAATTGTTTTGCGGATAAAAAAAAAGCATCCGATGATCTGATGGTGAGGAGGAATATTATAAACATAAAAATACACTCCATCCAGCTGTGAGATCGAAGATTTTGTCGAAACTCGTCTGTAATTTGCAAGCTGTGTGTGATACTCCGATCGCGCGTATTACGGGCTGTGTGTCCTCATTAAGGATACAGGTCGGCGACTCCCCTTGCAACTACAGTGTAGCTATCAGGGTCAACCGGGGGGGTGATGTTAGGCAGTCTGTGCGCGGAAAGTATAAAACCCGTTTCGGAGGGGGACAAAATCTGACAGCTGTGGAAGGAAATGCATCAGTTTATCAAGTGAATCCTGTACCAGGTAAGTCGAATAACCGGTGAGGGGAAGGAGGAGTTTCAAGGGCGTGGGGACATGGGTTTGAACAAGAGGGAGCGGGGGGGAGGGGGGGGGGAACGGGCGGGGCAGCACAATCCGTGCGTGGAAACTATATAAATCCTTTAAGGGGACAAAAATCTGACGGTTTTGGAAGGAATGCACCAGTGTATCTTGTATATCCTGTAAGTCGTGCAACCAGTGAGGAGAGGGCGGAGTGTTCGAGGCGGTGGGTTGGGGCAAAATTAAACAGCTTTACGTCGCATAGATGTAGGCTCTAAAAAAGACAACGAGGTGATTTCGATGTTAGGTGGGGCGTTTGAGCAAGAGCGAGCGGGGGGAAAAAAAAAGGGGTGTGGGGGGGGAAGGTTTTTTTTTTATTGTAGGGTCTGCGTTTCTTTCAACTGCTTTTCTTCGCGTGATCCTGGCTCCATAGCCAGACCATTAGAGGTGTGGGAGTGGGTTTTGAGGAGCCGCATCTTCGACTCATGGTCTAGTTCGTAGAACCGGAGTTTCCCCGAATCTCCCATATTTCTGCATAATATGCGATTCATCAGGGTGGGCTATAGTGTTAAGATACGGCCTCGAAAGGCCTGTAATTATCCGAATTTGATATCATTTGGATGGGTTTCGCATGATAAGGTTGGCGTTTTATTTTCGGGAAAGTTAGGAATTAGATCGGAGGCACGTGCCTCCGATCTCAGAAGCTATCCGGGGCTCTGGTGGAATCGAACAAAGCTACGTCTCTACGAAGGCAAAGAAAGTGAGTACTCTCCGAGGACCTGCTCAATCGGCAGACCTGCAGGGGGCAATCTGTGTCCCCACCAATAACCTTATACATATATGTAGGGGCTTGCTGTACGCCTGGTGCTAGGTCTATCTAGGCGATCGTGCGGGTGGTCGGGAAGGAGGGGGCGTTGGCGGGGGGGGGAGGGAGGGGGTGAATTAAAGCTACTTCATGGATGGCTAGAAAGATTATGACGTGATGATGTCAAATTGCGTAGAAAGAATATGTGGGGTGTGCCGCCGGAACAATATTAGAGGATAAATGGCCAAGGGTCCGAGCGGAAAAGGGGATCTTCCTAAAATAGTTCGTAAATGTTTTCGATTCTCAAATCACTTTTGGGTTTCATTTCCCGCGCCGGTATATCTTAGTGCCCCTCGCGGTTGTACTGGTACTGAGACCCTTACGGCTGACGCGGCTACCGCGCTACCACTCATTATGGCAATCGGACGCCACCACCACCACCCGCTCAATCAAGGAGTGGGACCTGAAAGTATACCAGTACTATGAAAAGCGGCGCATCTTGGCCTAGAAGTACCGCATGATACCAGTTTTCTGTAAACCGGTGCATCCTCGACTGTTATTCCTTGACGACTTTTTATACCATAATAATACCAGGTGTATATATATATATATGTACGTATTCTCCTGACGTGTGTTCATGCTGTTGTTGCTGTCGTTCCCTCCATAAATGCCGGAGCCTACATACCGTCATCGCCCTTGTGACCGCTGACTATACATAGATTTTCTACTAGAAGAGTACAGTGAGTGCTGCAAAGTGCTTTCACACTGACTCCAAAAAGGTACGGTATTGCCCTGGGAGCCTATAGCAAGGCGTACGATCTAGAACGCGGTCCGGATACGGAAAATGTACAAAGGGTTTCACACATGCCTTTGAAGGCATGTGCGTGTATGAAAAAGGGAATTATAATGATTTGCTCCGGACTTTGAGGCGCGTACATACAGCGCTTAGTTCTATCCGCGCGTGGTCTGTGGGGCTAACGCAAAAAAAGAGCTTACCTGCTACCTCATACACCTGAGTGACCAACGTGGAACCTGCATAGTAGAGAGACCTGCAGTGGTCCGTCTGTAACAGCCCCTACAGTATATATAGTACCAGGTAGTATATTAGTACATGGCGTCCACAGTAGAAACAGCCCCTAAGGTCTTATCATGCCAAGTGGTTGACGCGTGCCACGATAGTACAGGCAATCGCCATTTTTTGGTATATATATTTTTTCTAAATGACGGGGCTCTTTAACCCAAACTCGTCGGAAATACATACTAGTAATAGTAATAGTAATAGTAATAGTAATAGTACGAGTACGCCATTCATGTTTCGCAATCTGAACACTTCCTATGACCAGGCCCCAGGGGTTTGGCCGTCAGGCTTCTCGCTTTCAGTGCCTTGCCAAAAAAATAATATTTGTTGTCTTCCTTGGAACTTGGAAGGCACAGAGCTCTTTGAGCGAGAAGCCTCAGAAAAAAAAATAGCGCACATTTTACCGCACTATTAGTAGCATGTAGTGTTGATTTGTCCCCCAAAAACGAGGGCGCAATTGAATCGATCGCAGCACAGATCGTAGGGACCTAAGAACGAGAAGTCATATCTACTCTATATCGTACCAGGAAAACGTCTGGCAGCTGCAGCATGCTGCAATGTTATGGGCCTTGAAAGCTTCCATGAAAGCTATGGATTTCACGAGCTTCCACGCAAAAAGCAAGTAGTTCAGGAGACCGTGTTATTTGTGCAAAATAGATTTCCTTGGTGCCATTGAGCCAGCCACTCCCACATACCTGTATATATATTACAATTGTACCACAGATAACCTGCAATATACCCCATCTGCTTAGCTGCTCCCCGGTCGGGATGCTGCTCGGGCCTACGGCTCCCCCAACAAATGCCAGAGCCCCTGAAGAGCGTGGCGCCGACCTTGCTCGCGGGCTTAGCTATAGTAGCGATCGGGCATGGCCGAGCCGGCTTTGACAGCCAGCGACACGGCAGAAATTTTTTCCTCGTGATTTCTTTTACTTGACAGTCTTGCCTGCGGACGCAGTGTCGTGTCACCGCCGCGGAAAGCATGTCGTAGTGAACGGAGAAGAAAGGCTCGAACCCCCCACGGAAGCAAGCACCAAAGTCGGGGCTATGAGGTGGACGTGGCGAGTCGGGACTGCTATCATCCCGTTCACGTTGGCTATTTGGCAAGAACCGGGCTGGGCGAAGGAAGACGGAGAGGAGGAATTACCCTGTGTGGGCAAAATGGAGAATGGGAGGGAGGAAGCACGAGCCTCGAAAGAAGAGGAGGAAACGTAGGAAGATTCGGAGGATGGCTCGAGAGTTTTGCGTCGATGCGGGGGCTGGGTCCATAGAGGGAAGCTCGTCGTGGGTATGTTCAACGCTCGCGCGCTCGCTTTCAGAGGCACACGCACGGCATAGGCCACGCCGAAATGATCCTAAAGACTTGCCAGGACGTAGGCTGTGACGTCATGGGACTGCAAAAGGTGACGTGCGATGGACAAAAAGCTTTTACGGCGGCGCGATGTATTGTGTTCTGCTCGGGAGCAGACGGGGGCAAACACGTGAAGAAACGGGACTACGGGGTCGGACTAGCTGCCAGAGAGTCAATCGTGGCAGGGGTGGATATTGGTGACCACGCCGTCGAGCGCATCAGTGCTAGATTGATGCAGGTTCTCATCTAACTATACGGGAAATCTCACGGTGTGTCTCTTGCCCAAGGCTAAAAAAAGAAAGAAGGAACAAAAAGTATGCTCGCCCACTCTCAGAGCAGCCGTGAGAAAATGTGTTAAACCCGTCTTAGGAATTCACTTGACGAGGTGGTCAAGGGGGGCCACCTTCTTATTCTGCTGAACGCGAATGCTTGATCCGGCACACGAACGAGGGTTCGGGTTGGATTATTAGACGCTTGCTACGAGAGAGGCGCACTGTTATTTTCTAATACTACCCCTCGATTTAGGAGCTGAAGACCCCTCCCAAAAACTGATTTGGAGAAAAATAAAAACTGCTACCGGATGAAAAAATCCCATGGGCTAGGTACACATCAATGAGTACTATGAACAAAAAAAATGGCCTTCGTATTATTTATTTTTTTTCCGACGATTTTGGGTTCAGGAGCCCCGTCATTCATAAATCATTTCAGACCAAAAGTGTTACGTCTACCGTGTAGCGTGTATCCGACCATAAGGTTGTTGGTGCATACGCACGTAATGAACTGAACGAAGCGGGGAGCGACTATTGGTCCAATCACGCAACAGACAACAAGCTCGCTCGCATTAATGTGTACTATAAGCTACACCCATACGTGGTATATCGCACGCAATTAAAACCCGAACCGAAAAAAGACTCGATATCGACTCGATTACACCCTGACACGGAAAGAGGATAGGCGACTGGTGTGTAACATCCCTTTTGCGGAACCCACCCAAGAACGACGCTTAGTTGGATCGTAATTTCGTTGCCGGAAATATCGGCTCTGAGTCGCGTTGCATCCAAATCGACGGAAGAGATTCAGAAAGAGCGGCGGGCTATTGACCTACCAGGGTTAATGGCGGAACATGGTCTCCGAGAGGACTTCTATAAAATAACAACCACGTAAGTTTGTATCCCTTCTGCCCGGTACTACAACTCATAGAGTTGATGACATGACCACGGCGCTAACGGAGACCATGCCGTCGACTGAGGTGGATATAGCGCCCCCTACTCGGTGCAACAAAGTCCCGAGGAATGGGTGTGTGGCCGAGGAGACGAAAGCGGAGTTGCATAGAGCGACGTAATCGTAGGGAAGGCGCGCGAGGAAACGGCTTATTTCTGTCCCAAACTACCGTAGTCTACGGCAAGCCTTGAAGGCGGTTAGCAAGCAGCTTAAAAGCACGCGGGTGGAAGTTGTACGGAGGTGTTTCGAAGAGTACGTCGGCCGTCATTCGAGAATGCGATCAGCGTGGCGTCTACAAACATCTCAAAGGGATGGGTGGGGAAGGGAAGGGGATACTTAATTCGCGGCACAGGAACGTCGATTGCTGGGGGTGCATGCCCTCATCCAGAAGAGTTGGATAAGGTGGTTTCATAAAACATGTTAACACCACGTCACGGACCCTTGACGCGACCATTGTGGGCGAGCTCACGACGTTACCCCCGTGCAGGCCACTGGACGATATCCCGCTAGGTACGAAGTGGAGAATCGATTCGTACGAGATGGCGAACTGCGAGGCGGTCGGACCTGATGGCCTTCCGGCCGACTCCTGAAGGTCTTGGCCAACGAAGGATAGTTGAACACTCTCGAAAAGCTCTACGAGATCATCGTCGCTGTGTGGAGGGAGGGTTGCGTGCTAAAACAACGGAAACATGCTACACGGCAAAGATGTTGCACGCAAGAAGAAAATTCGGGCGGCAAGTGGCAACTATCGTAGCATCTCCTACGTGTGGCTCATGCGGGCAACGTACCCCTTAAAGTTAAGGCGGGTCGCCATAGTGATTATTGCTCACGCGTTTTTCTTTGCCGGAGGTACAATGCGGGCTTAGACCTCAGCGCCCGACGGCTGACATGATGCTCGTGCTGTAGTACGATGCCTTAAGAAACTGGCACGAAAGATGGACAACCCCCTGTACACATGTGATTTATCGGCCACGCCAAAGCATGTTACTCTGTCGACCGAGCGCGTCTCTGGGCTGTCTTAACTCGTTTTGGCGTGCCACCGAGACTGCTCGTCGTCATCCGCCAATTCCACAACGGCATGCAAGCCTGCGTGCTGTTGGGTGATGGAGAGTGCTCGGATAATCTCGACGCGGAGCAGGGTCTTCGGCAACGGTGTGTTTTCGCGCCACTTTTGTTCAATATGTTTATCGCGGTGGTACTGCACATGTAGCCGAGAAACGCTTCCTCGCTAATGCAGTCATCATGGACAATATGGTGCAGCTTCGGCGAAAGGAGACGGCGGAGAACAAGGGCAAGCCACGGGCGGAAAATATCGGTGGGCGGGGGGGCAAGGAGGTATATAAGAGGAGGCGGAAGAGTTTTGGAGCATGCTATATGCTGACGATGCGGGCATCGTACCGCGATAACAAAAAGGGCTGGAGAGGATGAAGATGTTAATCGGAACTGCGGGCTCGGCGTTCGGGCTTGCGGTCTTGGAGACCAAGACGGAGAAAATATGCCTGCAGACAATATATGGGAAGGTGTCGTTCACCGTCGCCGCAGCCGCCCAGGTACATAAACAAACGATCAAATGTGTGTACTTGGGCGGGGCTACCAGCGCAGGTAGATATTTCGGCGTCGAGATAAACCGGTCTCTTCAGAGAGCCTGGACGTGTTTCCAGCAGTATAATACAATGTGTAAACTCATGACCACCCGAGCGTGCATTTGCGGCTCAAGGTGCGGATGCTGAAAGTCGAGGTGATCGAGACGCTACGCTACGGGTGTGTGACGTGGAGCCCGAGCAAGCCTGACTACGACAGGTTACGGCAGGTTCACCACTCCATGCTCCTCTTATCCCTCGGCTAGTGGAAACGGAAGCGGGACGACTACACCCTCCCGTAAGCCAACTCGCTTACCAAGACAGACTCCAAGAGCATTGACACGACGGCGTGGAGATATGGATAATACTGTTCTCGGGATTCGTGGTACGTATAGGGCAGGAGCGCCTGCCGTGGAGGGTGAGAGGTGGGGAGCTATTGGGGGGTACGGGTTACTCAGGGAAGCGAGGAGGGAAGGATTGGATGGTGCGAATCGAGGAATATGTGACGGCATTTGGCATGAAGTTCGAGGGGTGGTGGAAGGCTGCACAGAACGCCGGCAGATGGTTTCGACGGGTCGAGGAGGAGGCGGGGGTATCCATGCAGAAATAGTGTGACGCGGAGAGCTGTAGAGCTGCAGAGTGACGCGCAAAGGCCGCGGCCGCGCCACCAACCGTTGGCACTAATACACGGCGCGGGGGGGGGAGGGGGGGGGTCCCGCCCAAGAGACTGAAGTCTGGGTCTGACCGTAATAATCGTCCTGACGTGTGTGTGCCTTCCCATGGCCGTAAGTAAGTAGCGAGCGTAAGCCGCTCGGACTTCTTGGACTTGCTGTGTTCTCCTTTCAGTGCCCTTTACGCACTTGATGCCCCCTATATGTTCAGTGCCTTTTTCTGTTTCTGACAGTCCCTCGGGTCTGCTATTTTGTTGTTTTCCTTTCTTTCCTTTCCTTTCCTTTCCTTTCCTTGTTTTCTTTCTTTTTCAATTGCCTCAGATATTTCTTACGCATTCACGCATTCGTATTGATAGCGCTGGCTGGATGGTTTTAATTTTTCGTCCCCCCCCGGTGGCGAGCTCGCGCATTCTAACGTACTACGTACTCACGGCTGACGTCCTTGATTTTTTTTCATAAAATACATGGTTGAGTTGTTTTATTTTTCTTAGCGGTATATCGGGCTTGTAATTTTTTTTTGTTTTCGTAGCGATGTGTGGCTTGCCTTTACCTCGTTACATCTCCCCCGGTGGTGAGTCTACGTAACTTCTCGCGTACGTGTTGTCCTCTCGCTTCGTGTTAAAACTATCTCGTTTTTTTTTCTTGCTTTCTGAATTTACTTCGCCTCGTTTCTTCACTATTTGGTTTTGTTGGTGGCACGCGGCGGTGTAGTTGGTTTCAGCTGCGAATCTTGAAACGTACCAGGCATGTACCAGTATGGGCTTGATACGTCCGTACCAGGGCGTAAAAGAGGCGTCCGGCTCGCCGCAACACGAGCCATTGGCGAGGTGTGGTCCCCTGCAGGGCCGCCGGATGCCGTTTTTGTTTGACCGTATATGCGTCAATGTACTCAAAATGTGCGTCGAAGACAAAATCAACACGAAAAAGCTTTAACAAAAAAAGCGCCTGCGTCGAAACAGACCCCAAAAAAATCGACTTGGGCGAAAAAGAACCCGCACATTTTTTTTCGTCTACGGCGAAATAAGGTGCGGCGCAGGAGAAGCGTGGTTCGACATGCCGCACCATGTCTTCGGCACGTTGTGAAAAAACGGGATTTACGACAAAAAGGTACGCCGGCGCAACAGTTCACCACGTGTGTTTCGCCCTGATACGTACGATGACGTCCGATTTCACTTTAATCGTATATTTTGCGGATTTACGACTTGCTCCTGCTATGGTATATACGTGTACCACTTTGGTTCTGTTATATTTTGGGGTATTCTTACACTCCAGAGTGACAGGAGCCTATCCTGTGACCACGGAAACGACAATCCGACTACCCGAGCAAGTATAGGAATAACTACAACAACGTCACACTCACGCCTAAAATTGGTGCTAAAGTGCGTTTTAAGGGGGAAATAAGAAAATAGCGTCCCACCTGGTGCTCCCCATGGGAACGTTAAGCCCAGGCCCGACACAAAAAAAACACTCTACCAGCGTGTGCCGCCACCACTGCTCCGCCGATTAATCAACGACGACCCCCATTGGAATGCAGGCGTCCACGTAGAATGTACCTGGTACATTATGAATATCACGTATCAGACAATAAAGAACACCAAACAATAAACAGGAATATACAAGCCGCATTTCACATTTGAGAGAAAGAGTGCGTTCTACTCCAACTTCAGTTTAAATGCTCCCGAATTTCTTGTTTTCCTGTAAAATCTCAACCTGGCTTTCTTGCGAGTAGTGCATGTTCTCTTTAGTACGTGTCCTGCACCATATCGCGCACTTCCTGGGAGCCCTTGCGCTCGTCGTTTCGTCAACAGTAATTGCCAAAATCCGCCTGGCGCCTCCCACCGACAAATAAACCATAGGGCCGCGACGAACCTCCCCCCCAACTTTTCCAGCGTGTGCCGCCTATCAGCCGGAAGGGTTGACAGCGGTAGTAAAACAATGCTTAAATTTCTCGCACAAATTATCAGAAGCCTTGCGCTCATCCTTTCATAATCGGTGAAGACTAAGATTCCACCTGGTGTCTCCCACCGACAAAACAAAAACTTACGCCCGCGCGGCGAACAACAGTCATTCTTTCAGCGTTTGCCGCCACCACTGCCACGCCAAAAAATCGACAAACAGCCCCATCGGGATGCTGCAGCCCTCAAAGAATGCGACCGCCCCCCAACCCCTCCATTCACTCCCTACCTTTCGATAGGTCGCGCGTTGACCCTCAATCTCCCCATCTACCGCGACCCTGCCCGCCACCATTCCACCATGAGTGTCGGCATTATCCGGTTCGTTTCTATTAGCGCAAGACACGCCTGCCAAGTATTCTGGACACAAATTGTTGGGCCCGTTTCCACCAGCCCGAGACACGCCTGCGGAAGATTGGAAAATATTTTTGGGTGAAAAGTGTTTCCCCGTGGTTGCCGCAGCCACGGTCGGTGGTGGCGCGATGGCTTCCCCGGGCGTAATCAAGTACTGCACGGGATACATGGCATCCCACGAGGCGATGACGATGGCGGCGGTGACGAGAGCAAAAGAGTTGAAAGGCCAGCACGTCCACCGCATGGCCACGAACGTCACGGCCTCGTGGACGAGGCTCGAGAAAGAAAACACGCAACACAGGGCCAGAAATTGCCGCCAGAGCCATAGCTTATTCTTCTCCTGCTGCTGATACTCCTGTTGCTCCTGCTGCGGATGCTGTTGCTGCTGTGCGTCCATGTTCCGGCTGCTGATGCTCCTGTTGCGCGTCCCACTGCTGTCACGGGCAAGGACACCACCGGTGACGTCATTGTTACCACCGACATGGGCATTAACGCGACCCCGGTGGGCCCTACCTCTCCCGTCGCAGACAATGCCAGACGATTCATCAACATCATCCCCACGAAAACACTCTCCTTTCCCACGGCCACCATTGACACCCTCTACCAACAACGAAGCGCTCGGATCCCCGCAAGGCCCGCTGTTGTCCTTGTGTTGTGGACCAGCATTCTGGCCCGTTTTCATGATGGGTCTGTAGATACATGATGATAGCCATCGGTGAACTGGCGTGGACCACATGCGAAACAATGCTCTGGGGTCGTCCGTCAGCAACCACCAGGGTCCTGAAGTGTGGCGGGGGCGTTGACAACACCCCGGGGGGGGGGGTTAATCATTGGGGGGGGAGGGGCGGGTAGCGAGGGGGAGCCGGTGGGGGGAGGGGGTCAACAAGAGAGCAGGAAAAAGGAACAGTGTGGAGTTTTACGCCCCTAAACGGGGTAAATGCCATGTTGTGGTGGTGATAATGGTGCAAGTTGGTCGTTGGCGGCATGGGCACATCGCCAGTGCATGCGGTCAAAAGTGCGGTACCCTGAACTCAGGTTAGCTCGGTCAGGGGTATAATTGCATCTTTGCACTGTGAGTCGCCGCGGCACACGTCGCTAAATTTCAAGAGCTGCGGTTTCGCGCACACGCTCATAGCCAACCACAAGGGGATGATGTTGAGGGGGGCGCCTCGCGTCCTTTCTGATATATCCCTGCAAGCACCGCCGCCTAAGTAAATGCTATTACTGGCCGTATTTTAGAGCGTTCTTGTTGCCCGCGCTCCGCCGCTTGCCCTTCAATTTGCGCTTCAATGCGCTTCATTGCGTTGCGCTGCGTTGCGTTGCGTTAGCTTACTTATTGCGGGCGTGTTGCAAACATCAACCTTTCCACTAAAGCACACTCCTTGGTAGTCGATACCGGCCTCGCTGAAAGTGCAGGTTTCGAACAGGGTAAAGTATCCCCTAACATAAAATGGGCAACACACACGCAATCACAGCATGCTGCTCATGTGTGGAGGAATGCCCACTGCAGATCACCCATCACCCTCAAACCCAACAAGTAGAAAACCGCCACAAAAAACAAACTACAGCACAAGAGCCACAAAAACTCTTACGACTGCACCAATGAAAAAACCGATGCTTTGCGAAAAAAAACTCACGAGAAGGAAAAACAAAAACCCTCCATGTAGTTCTCACCATAGAAGTTTCGGTCAGGGTACCCCCACAGCTCCGCGCAGCCAAGGCACACGCAATGCCAGAAACCGTAGAACGTCGTGAAATGCACGAACGGGGAACATACGAACATCCCCCAAACCAGTGCCGCCGCGGTCTCCACCCACCCCGTCGTCTCAGCGAAGCCGCAAGAGTCTCCGTGACCCAACGCAGGCTCGCCACCACCTGACAGTAAATAATGAAACCACCCCCCGCTTCCGCCCGCCTTGAGGGCAGCCCAGCCGGCGGCGTCCACCCAATCAGACTCGTCTAACCTCGTTCCCTCGGCGTCACATGACGCGGAGGGTTTCCAGGCATTCGCCGAGGCGGTCGCTAGGATGCGGAAAGTCGGCGCCACAAGCGCCGAGCAGGCAGCATGAAGAGCAATGAACGTTAGCCCGGCGTGAAATAACTCGGAGGCGGCGCGGATGACGTGGGGCCGCTGCCGAGCGCTAACCTTCAAGAATCTCGGTTCGCATACCAAAGCGGGGGCAGCCAGAATGAAGAAAATGAATTCCCAGAAGGTTAGTTGGTTTTCCTGGGCTGATGAGGCGGTGGAAAGGGCGGGGAGAGGGGCATCAATCAGATTCTTATCGCCCTTAGGACCTCCACAGGACATTTTGCCAATACGTTTGGTGACGCCGGTGTTGTTTCCGCTGCCGCGGTTGGGATTGTCTTCGAGGCACGTAGCGGCGTCGGTGGCCCGGACGAAGACAGTATCGTTACAAGCGCTTCCATTGTCAGAGCTATTGCTATCGCCGCCCCCCTCTCCCCCCTTCTCGTGTGGCGCGGAAGCAGTCGCGAGGATTGACTGCTCTCCGTCAACTCCCGTCCGCTTCAACGGCTGCTGCCCGTCACTTTCCGTAGTCTTACACGGAACGCAGGCTTGCGCGAACGACGCGGTCTTCAGAGACAGGCAAGCGGTAAACAACCCGACGCTTAAGCCCGAGGCTAAGCCCCAACGCAGTTGTCCCGCCCCCCACACCGCCATTCCCCACGCAAAGAGCGACGGCAAGGCCGCGGCTGAGGCCTCGAAAAATGATGCCATGGACGGCTGCCCTACCGCCCACGCCGTTGCCGACGAGAACCGGTGCAGTGGGTACACCAGTGCAGATGACGCGGCTATGGCCAACCTGTCTCGGGAGATGAGGGGGCGGGGGGGCGGCGCGCACATGGTGGTCGTAAGAATATTCGCAGTGCAAGAACAGCTCATCTAAGATATTTGAGATTTGCGCGCCGCATTGATAGGGGGCTTACTTGGGTGTGAAACCGTGTGTGCCGGGAGATGAATAGACATGTGTTACGATTGGGGTAGTGCATTGTGGCAAACATACTTCACACCCCGGACAGATAACGATCTTAGATCATATAGATCATATAGATCATATAGATCATATAGATCATACAAGATCCCCCTTCGGGATGCGGGTAGCGCGAAGTCCCGGGGGCGTCGCAAGGCAAGAAAGAGAGACACCGGTAATACACGTATAGTAGATATTTTCCCACCTATAATCATTCAAGTCAAATTTGACGCCCAAAATCGAATTTATACTATTAATAAACCCGAGTAGTTACCATGTCAAGAAGTATTTTTCTTCACTTAACCGCACAAACGTTCAAATGTCCAGGCCATTTTTGAGAGTTAGACCCTGAAATTTTGCCGACGAGTTTAATGTGCCCTTGCCCGGCCTTTTACAAACGTTTTTTCGTTTTGGGAGGGCATTGGCATCTGGAGAAAGTTAGGGCTTTATGTTTCACGCAGCCTGTTTTCCAAACAGCTGTTCGTGCATTACCTGGTATACTATTGTATATGATACGCCTTCTGCGTCTACTATGCGTCTTTCCTCTATATCAATTATTCTGCAGGACGGCAAAACTTGAGCTTACCGCAAGGTGGCCGTCAAGGAAGGGGACATTTTGGTTGAGCACTGCAAATCTCCCTTACACCTCGCTTGCGCCAAAGCACTCATGAAGCTCTTCCTGGCGGAAATTCACGACATCCAGGACGAACGGCACACCACGTTCGAGGCGAATGCTAAGGTGAAGCGCTGGCGTAGCGTTCATCCTGAATGTCGTGAAATTGCGGCAGGAAGAGCTTCATGAGCGCTTTGGCGCAAGCAAAGTGCAAGGGAGACTCGCACCGCGCAACTGGGATGTCCCCTTCCTTGACGGCCACTTTGCAGTAAGTGCAAGTTTCACCGATTTACATAGAAGAAGGACGCATAGTAGATACGGAAGACGCTGCACCGTGCTGACCCATCTTCTGGGACGAAATCCTCATGAGTCACAGATTTGCTCCAGAAGCTCTTGATCTTACTTTCGAGGACTTGCGCCGACGTAATAAACCTTTCGGTGGCACTACAGAGCTCTTTTCAGGTGAATAACGCGAAGTGGGCCCCGCCATACCTTTGGGACAGCAACCGACGTCGTTGAGGCGGCTTTTATTTCGTCTTATTTGTGTAAGCATGCTAATCGCTTTCTCCTCGTTTAGTCCATGCGTAATCACCTCGACAAACCTTACTCTGTCGCTGTGCGTGCTAGTGGCGAGGGCAAAATCACGTGTATCCATACCTCCTTACTGCCGACCCCTCGCTTTTCGCCGACCCAGGTACTTTCTCACCTACCAACGGTAGCATAGATGGGATTACCGACCCCGTTTTTCAACTGCTGCCCAACGCGTTGCACCCTCTGCTTAGTTCGAATCACTTGATCAAAGATAACCCTGATGACATGCTGAAGTGCTGAAGTTACCTCTGTAGAGTACCTCGAAGCGGTTGACGTCCCCGGCGTGCCTCTTCACAAACTCAAACTCAATACTGGCAGCGTCAGCGTCGTAATGTTCATTAGCAATGTGAACTGCGACCTCGGCATTGTCAACGGCCGTGAAGGGATCAGGGCTGTTTCTGCACGCATAGTTGACATTGAAGCAATTGCTTCTGGTTCCCTTCTCGTCAAAGCTCCCCAGACCACCTTCGAAGTTTAGGTCGGCGCCAGAGGTATCACTTTCCATCGCCATTAATTTCCTCTTCGAGCCTGTTACGCTGTTACCATTAACAAAATTTCAAGGTCAAACACTTTCAACAGTTGGTCTTGATCTACGGGACGAGGTATTTTGCCACGGCCAGCTTTACGTTGCTTTAAGCAGGACCACTGCTTGCAACAGCATACTCTGCCTACTTTATGCTGACAGGCTCATCAACAACGATCCTCATGTCACCAACTGTGAAACATGCCTACCTAACTCCCCCTCTCGGAGAACCCTTCCCGCGGCGTTCTCTGCGTTTCTCGCTTTTTTCGTGTTATTTCCGTCTTTTCCTCGGCTCTCGTTTTCCCTCCTTTTCGTCGCAATTTTGCGTCTTTCTTCGTTTTCGCGCGCAGCGTCGACTCTCTTTCCATTCTCAGTCGAATTTTGGAAAATTGTTTTTAGTTTTTTTTTCGCGATAGTCTTCGAGGTTGCCCCCCCCCCTTCGATTTTCGTCACTTTTCATCGTTTTTTTCGGTTTTTCCGACTTTTTTTGGCTCGTTTCGGCCTTTTTTTTCGATGATTCAAGCTTTGGATTTTTATTTTATTTTTCCGCTGTTTCTTTTTTCGTTTTTTTGCTCTTCCTCGTTTTTCTTCTCAGTTTCGTCCTTCTGAGACTGATGCTAGTGGAATGCCGACAAATTGCCATTTTTTTCCAAATTGTTTTTGGGGGATTACTTCCTGAAATGTTTCGGGTGACGTCGCTATGGGGGAAAAACTGTTAAAATACGAATATTTGTTTCTGGCTCTTGTGGGGTCATGCGGCTCAATGGGTCAATTTGTCAATAATTTTCATCAAGCCTTGATCAAGATTGTCCACCAAACACGATTGACTTTCGATCTCGAGATAGAGACAACCCATGGTCACTCCTCTTCGTTCCGGACGAGGTCACACGAGTGTAGGTGACAGCGTTAAAGACCTCATCTCGATCCATGCCTTAGGGCGTGAGAGGTTGCTTGTGTTTTCCTGTGGTCTTTCGTCAAATCTTCTCAAAATTATGTTTTCATCCGGTTGGGAGACGCTAGTTTTTGCCTCACTTTTCTGCACACCAATCACCAAATGTGTTTTTAGCACAAGCTTGATCTGCGCCCGCCAAAAACCACCGGCCGTAGAGCGAGCACTGTACACCAAGGGAGGGTCGGAGCCCCTAACAAGCTCACCACGTTCAGAGTTCACGACTCTCTCGTTGATTTCATCGAACTGAATGTGTGGAGGACACGAAATCAAGCCGCGTCGAATCCAAGATCTGCTTGAGAATTTCTCAGGCAGATGTCGGTCAAGATCGCGGCGAGAAAAAAATTATTTTCCGGAAAATTGGAAAGTTCCAAGAATAAAATGTATAAAATTGCGCCCATAGGCGACCGTTCAGGCAAAGTTTAGCTGAGATCTTCGGGAATTTCAAATTTTGGCCTTCCATTGTCACCGGTCTTAAGTGTCATCTCTTTATTTTTACCAAAATTGGCACGATCTACGATTGAAAGTCCCTTTCATCGCAATTTTGCGTCTTTCTTCGTTTTCGCGCCCAGCTTCGGCTCTGTTTCCATTCTGAATCGAGTTTTGGAAAGTCATTTCTGGATTTTTTTCGCGATTTTTTCGAGGTTTGCCTCCCCCCTCCCCCCCCCCCCCCGAATGTCGTCACTTTTCATCTTTTATTTTGGGTTTTCCGACGTTTTCCGCTCGTTTTGGACTTTCTTTTCGATTCTGATTCGAGTTTCGGAAACTCGTTTTTTCTTTTTTTCTCGATTTTTTTCTTCCGTCTTTTCGCCTTTTCCTCGTTTTTCTCCTCAGTTTCGTCCCTCTTAAGTGTTATTTCTTGATTTTTACCATGATAGGCGATATCCATGATTGGCAGTCGCGAGCTGTTGAAGTTGACTCCTGTTTGTCGGCTTTCTGTTTTACGAGTAGACACCTATAAAGCCGCCTCCTGCGGACCACCACCATCCATCATCGCGCATCACCACAACAACCCCTAGAGCGCGCTGCATGTCGTCCTCAAGCATTTATCGCAGCTCCTCCGCAAAGAAGCCCAGAGCCAGACCTCAGGAGGAGGAGGTGGTGGAGGTTCTGCCAGTGGCCGAGGTGGTGGTGGAGGCGGGGGGTGGACCAAAGGCGGTGGCACGAGCGGGTAAAAGGCGAATTCCCCAGGTGAGCGTGCTGCACCAAACACCGCGAAGGCAGTGGCTGCATCAACGTTCGCACTCGGAAAAATTCAAACTCGCTCTTCGAAGTCTGTGACACCTGCGGTCTAGTGCTTCTTGTTAACGTTGTGAAAGAGACCACAGGTGTCACAGACTCCGAAGAGCGAGCTTGAATTTTTCCGAGTGCGAACGTTGATGCAGCCACTGCCTTCGCGGTGTTTGTTGCAGCACGCCCACCTGGGGAATTCGCCTTTTACCTGCGGATCCCGGCATCATTTGTCCTGCATCACTTCGCTCTTGGCATTTGCAAGTCGCCCATTAACATATCTTGGCATTTGCAAGTCGTAAGTTGCACCAAATGATGAACCTCCGTCCGCTTCACGTTTTTGTTACATTTGAGCTAGCGTAGCGGGCGGATGCCGCCCGCGGAGCGAAGCGCCTTGTATGATTTTACCATCAATGTCATCGTCGCCGGCACTACTGTCTTCCCTTCTATCCCGCACTCTGCTCTCCTTCACAACCTTTATGTCCTCTATCATCTTAATTCTGTGCACTACTCCGCCCTTGCCCCCAACTAATTAGCCCCTTCGGCCAGCCTAACGTTACATCTTCCTTCACTCCCACACCTACCTGTCCTATTCCCTCATACTTACTGAGCTACAGTAGTTCCATTACTTTTCTACATTTTGGTCATTCATGACCCTTTCGCTCTCGCTTTTTTGTGTTCCGCATGTTTCCTATCTTTTTTTCCAAATACAACATTGGTTATTTAGGTAATTTTGGGGGGTTTGCCCCAAATGCAGCACATAAACGGCAATTGGCGTTCAAACTGTAATTGGCGTTGTAGCCCTAAACTACCTATTAATAATCAAGTTAGTATTTTATAAAAAATGTTTCAAGGACGTCAGCCGTGAGTTCGACGAGTTTCGGGTCAATACTCATCTTAGCATTTGTACAAGAATCGTCCTCCTACTGCTCTCTTCATCCCACTCCACGTCGAACCTCCGCCTTGATTTCTTTTTTTGTGAAGATGCTGATACTCCTCCTTAACTGCCACTGCTGCCTCCTCTATCTTCCTGGTCACGTGCTGCCTAATGAGTCCACTCACTTCTCTTGCGTCACCCTCTTTTAGACTGCCCGCTGTTATCTACCTCTGTATGTCTGCTACACACATCATAAAAAGAAGGATCGATCTGATTGCAACAAGTACCGAGGGATTTCGCTCGTTGCCCATTCCGGCAAAGTACCGTTAAAAATGGTCGCGTACCGCCTCAGCAACTATTGTGAGACCGAAGGGATACTCCCAGAAAAACAGTGCGGCTTTCGCCCGGAGTGATCAACAGTGGACATGCTGTTCGTTGTGCGTCGACCGCCAGAACCCGGACGAGCTAGGAGAATCCCTCTGTACATGTGTTTCATCGATCTCCAGATAGCACATGACTCCGTCGACCGAGAGCTGCTGTGGGTGGTGCTCGCACGCTTCGACGTACCAGAGAAGATGCTGCCCATCATCCGCCAGCTCCACGAAGGCATGCGAGCTCGCGTGCGTACGGATGATGATGAGCAATCTGAATGGTTTGGCGTCACCCAGGGACTACGGCAAGGATGTGTATTGTCGCCCCTTCTTTTCAAAGTATTTTTCGCCGCAGCGATACATGCCGTCCTGGTACGCTTCAGTGACGACCCAGACATTTTGAGGGACCTGGTTCACCTCGAGGAGGACTTCGGGGGGAATGGGGTGGAGGTTGAGTCACCAGCGTGTGTGCGGATGTCAGTCCGGGGCATGATGTACGCCGACGACGCAGGCATTGTGTCTAGGTCGGCGGAAGGCCTTGCGAAGATGATGACCGTCATTGTGACCGTTTTCGAAGCTGCAGGACTCACTGTGTCCGAAAAATACACGGAGACAAAGCTGCTGCGCACACTCAACCAGGTGCTCCCGATCTCACTGCTCGTCGTCGAAGCAGCGGGCCAGAGGTACATGCAGACGATGCGGTTTCTGTATCTGTGCGGTCTTATCGACGCAAACGCTGACATCATGCCAGAGATCAAACGACGGATCCGACTCGCGTGGGCATGCCACGATCGTTTCAAGTGCGAGCTGTACGATACCTGGTATAGAGGATGCCCCGTTCATCTTAAAGATGCGCCTGCTAAATACCGAGATGATGGGGACCCTGCTGTACGAGTGTGTGACTTGGGCTCTCGGCCGGGAGCACTTCGCCAAACTCTGAACGGCACACCACAACCTCTTCCTAAGGGTCATTGGGTTTCAGCGCCGACCGCGCACCGACCGCCGCATGTCGTATGCCAAGGCTATCAAGAAGGCACAATGTGAGAGCGTTGAGACGACTATCCGCAAACGACGCCTCCTCTTTGTGGGGGGCGTACAACGGACGACCAATGAGCGACTGACACATCGCGTGATATTCGGGACGATGGCTGGTGGGGTGAACCCGGGACGAGACCGACTAGAAATAACTGGGCCCAGTGCTTGGCAGACGACATCAGGGTAGTCGAAGCCACAGAGGGGTCCACGGATAGCTGTCCTTTACTGTTCGGAGTGGAGACCGTGCTATGGCCTAGGGCGGCCAAGAAGAGCGGGAGCTGGCACCGGGGGATCGTTGACGCGGCAGACCGCTTCATGACAAGATGGGACAGGGGCGAGGAGGAGAAGAGTTGGCAACGCCTCAGCAGAGAACGCCAAGAGCAGCACCCAAGGGAAACCGGGGGGAACGGGGGGGTGGAGCAGCTTCACTGTTACAGCTGTAGATTAATGCAGAAACGACATGATAGATCGTGTTGCAAGGTACCAGTTCGCCTAATAAGTGGAGCGTGTGCTACTCTAATACTCAATCTAGCCTGAACCCCCTACAGTGAATGGTAGTTTCTGCTTTCTTTGTTTTCGTTGAGTTCAACGGGGGAGCGCAAAAGTGAGAGCAGCAATGACACTTGCTGCCGTTCTTTCTTTTTATTTAGTTTTTTCTTTGTTTGCTCCCTTATTATTTCCCTCCCCACCGGCCTTATGCCGGTATCTTCTTGCTCTTCTTCGTGTCGTTTTGTCCGTGCAACAGCAGTTATCTTCGTGTTGTTGTCGTCCGCGCAACAGGTATCTGTTCCTCTTCAAGACGCATGTTGACCTTCTTGCAGCATTTCCTTTCCGATCTCCTTGCATCACATTCTTCAGAACACCTGTCGTTCGTTTCGCTTTGTTTTCTTTTTTCTTTTTCTTTTTTCTTATTCTTTTTTTTTTCCCTCTATTTTTTATGGTCTGGCTTGTTTTGTCGTGTTTTTGTACCCCGTACCCTAGCATTTAAATTGCTTCACCTTGATGAATTGAGACCATTTTGTTTTTGGTTTAGTCTGTTTCACAGTCTGTGACCACATAATTTGTACGATCATTAGGATGAAGCATCAGCACGGACACTGCGTGTACTGATGTCGTTGGGCAGAAAGAACGGTTCAATGTGAAGACAACACAAACATCTAGACTATACGTGCTTCGATGGTCGCTTCTACGTTCATTTCTTGTTCTTCTTAGCATTCTCTCCTTACATTCCACCTCCGAGGGGTGTTATCACCCTACCCCTAATAAACATGCCTTCCAAATATATTGAGATTCCCTCCCGCCCCACAAAAAAAATAACTGAAGATTTCCTACGTTCAATCTTACATCATTGTTGGGGGCTTTTGCCCCAATTGCAGCACACAATAACTGCAACTGCCGTATAGCCCGAAACTACCTATGGGTTCTCAAATTCGTGTTTACACAATACTCGTCCTCCTACTCCTCTCTTCATGCCACTCTACGTACAAGTACGCGTTTTCGTTTCTTTGGTATCGGCCATATATTTTCTATATATATACATATTCCAGTTCCGCGAATCGCATACTTAGGCCGAATAGAAAAAAAACTTCTGACCGAATCCCTGAAACAAAATAATGATTTTATACATGTGTGTTCTGTTACTCCCGCTTGGCAGCTGCTACTGCCTACTCTGTTTTCCTGCTGTGCTACTATTAATACGAGTAATAAAGTACTGCTTCATATTATTTCGCTCTCTTCTCTTGAGTCACTCTCGTTTTTCGCCTATTTTTCCTCCTCATTTTCTAGTTTACCGTTCCCTTCTGCGTTCATGTTTAGTGCTTCGGTTCTACGCTCACTTTATATTCTGCCTACCTCGTAGAATTCTGCCTTCTTATAAGTCACCTCCGAAGGGATAACTTGCACACAACATGAACACAAAATACGAAACATTGACACAAACGAACTTTTCGAGTAGGCGTCAAAAACTCGGCCGAAACGGCGGACTGCTGCACCAGCGAGCCTAAACGCTACGCAGTGGTTTAGAGGTGTGCTACGAGTCGGCTGAAAAATTGTTGGACAGATGAGAGTCAACAACTGGGGAATTGCTCCGTCCGGTCCGGGCAGTAAGCTCGGTTTGGATATAACGCGGTAGAACTCTTGTCATTTTTTTCTTTTTTTTTTCCCTATGCGTTTTTTTGCATCGGATGTGCGGCGCTCGCGCGGAACCGTCAATCCCCGCACTTTTCAATTGTTTGCATAAAAAAGTGGCATTCTCACGCCACCAGCAGGAGCATGAAACCGCCACCGTTGACGTCAGAGCTCCCGTGTAAGGCCTTCCCATAGCATGTCTGATGCCGGAAGTGCGGCCCAAGGTCCAAAACGCAATAGCTTCGACTTCGAATAAAGAGCAAACGTGATGCAACACCTCTTGCCCACAGCGTCAAGGGTATCCTCCGGCACGGGGTGTCTGCAAGAACGCTTAAACCGGGGATGCCAACCCCCCCTCCCCCTGGGATTGTTTACTACCCTTCTCCCCACACACCGGGGATATTTTCCATCATCCCCCCCTTTATGAGAGATTTATGATACCTGGTACCTATATCTTCTCAGCGAGCATTCCTGTTAATTTCGATTTTTTTGTAACCTAGGCTACGTGCCGGTTTATGGTGCAACACACGACGGGATCCGCAAAACACGGAGACGACAAGCACCCAGCCGCGCTTTTTTGAAGCTGGCGTTTTTAGCATGTTCACACGCATGGCACTAGAGTATCTTCCGCATCCGTCCCTCACCCATCACCGACCTCAACCAGGACACACTTCCAAACCGAGCTTATATCCAGAACATCAAAATCGAGCTTGGATTCCGCAAAGAGGAAGTGCATTGTTGGAATGCTCTTGATTTCTTACGATCTTGAAGCAAAACTCTAAGCCGTGGGGTTGTTCATGGCGCCACGCGTGTTTCTTTCTCAGTCAGGTTTGGGGTGATATATGGAAATCCCCCAGGTGAGGATCTTCAGAACGTTGAGATGCACCCGTACGGTAGCATGGGTCTTTACGTAAAGCATTATTACAGCTAGAGGGGTGGTGACTGCAAGCATGGGAGACGTGGATACAGAGAGCGATTTAGGGCTACCACAAGTGATCCCAAGGATGGGACGCTCCCAACGGGCACGGCGGTTGGGCACCGGATATTTGGGATGGCAGGGAGCATAGGGTGAGTCTGCGCTAGCCCCCCTCTCACACATTCGATTCAATCACCCTCAGATAAATATCTGGAAATACAGGAACATTCCGCTCTGCGGCCGATCTCGCGTTTGAACGCTGCATCTTGGTACCCTCTGTTTCCTTTCTTTGCCCCCCTTGGTTCTCGTTGGGAAGCCAGGCTGGACATACCTGATCGAGCTACTTCTCTGTACTTTCTTAGTTGGTCGCACCACATCCCATGAACAGAACCATTTTGTCGTTCCATTCCTGGATTGATCTGGTCGGGTAAAGGTAGTACCAAAATGACCACCTAGGAAAATGAAGGGGATCTATCATCTACCTTTAAGAGACGAACAGTGCGGTAGACATCCCTGAATCTCGGAGAACGCCTCCACACCTTCCGACCACATGATCCAAACAGGGATTGTACGGGATCGATTCTTACGCCTGTGTCGTACCGGTAACTACCGATTTTAGATGATCGTCAATTCCGCTCGCCATCACCTCTACCACGAAATCTTGGAAGGTTTTTATTTACCAAGGGCCCAGGCGTTACAGCCAAACAAACGAGAGACGCACGTTCTCACCGGTCGCATATGGTGAGCGGCATGCAGTAGTACAAGTAGAATAATGCTGCGAGGGCGTTGTACAACTCGTTTTGGCAGTATAGCTCCGGTGCTAAATGTGTCATCCCGGAACTCAGCAGCGTCGATTTTCTATTGTTAATATGGTCAACACCTTCTCGTCATACGTGTCGCCATGCTGCCCCCCCTCCAGTCCAAAAGAAGGCAGAGCGGCGACCCTTCAAAATCTCCACCAACATTTTCCGGGGACAAACTACCTGGGGTTAGAGAAGGGTCACTATTGCAGCCACAGTAGCAAAAACGTCAAGGTTCACGCGTCCACCCACATGCATGCGAGGGCCGACCCCATCCCCTTAAAGTGCGCCCCCAAGAGGTCCAGAGCCAACCCCTTCACCAGGAACGCCCACCACTCCATAAACACGCCGTACCCCGCCCCTTCAGCGTCGCCAGCATGACGTTGTTTCCCGTCCATCCCGCCTACCAGCAGGCTGAAAAAACCATACGGAGGTGGCGGTGGTGCAGTGGCGCCGGATAGCTTGGCGGAAAACGCGGCGACTGCTACCAGCGCGACCGTCCTGCTCAGCAGACAAGGGAGGGGGTTGGGTACAATTTCAAGGTGTAACCACGCTAGGACTTCCGAAGGAAAACATGTTGGACGAAAAGAACGATTACAGTATCGATCACACCAAGCAGCCCCGGCCCCCGGGTGCAATGTGAGGAGCTGTGTATGACAACCCGCGTGCAGCATGGTGATACTCGTACTACTGCAGGATTTTTTTGCCAGGTGCTAGTAGACGTGCGACATGATCGCAATCGTTGTTTATCCAGCCGCCATACATGGGTCCCGAAAAGGTTCAACCAGGAGTTGAGGGTAGCACAGTTGCAGACGGCAAAGTTCATGCTGGCAACATATCAGGCACCCGCAACCTGGTAGGCGCCAGCGCGCATCTACAGTACAGGAATATATCTCCCTTTAGCAAAGTAAAACATGCTGCACCTAACCCTGCATGCTATCCTGCGTGCCACACCGGGGGTATAACTTAAGTCCGCGTAGGTGGGGAAATTTATGTGTTTCCTACGCCCATTCGTGCAATCGCACTATCTGACCGGCACACTATGCTGCTGCTGGCGCTGCCCCCGCTGCTGCAGAGAGCGCCCTTCCAACAATCTGTCTTTTTCGTTCCTGATATTACAGTCTAGAGCTCGTTCTACATATAGTAGCAAGCAGTAGACCTTACCAGGTACTTAGAACACCAAAACTTTCTGCATGACGTCTTCCGCTGTGTACACTCACACTCGTTACTGACAGCAGAAGCAGCAGAAATAGACTCACTTACTGTACTGCTGGTGCCTTAGGAGGCCACCTTCGGCAGTTCTCTGGCCTTTCAGACACTACTCTCAGCCCTTAGTTGCCGACCGAGAAATTATTTTTTCCGGATCGATCCCAGGACTGTTTTTTTTTTCTTCCCTTTGCTCTTTTCTGTTTTTCTTTTCTTCTTTCCTTCTTTCGTTTTTGAACCTGTTCCTTTTGCGCACACCACGAAGGCGCAAAGGATGCTCCGATACCCACAGCAGTATCTACGCGCCGCAAGCACAGCAGAACAGCCTGCAATCGGCCAGGCACAGAGCAGCGAAAACATGCAGCAATACGTTCATGCCGAACAGCGTGCGACGATGGCAGTAAGCAGGCAAGAGCAAAAGCGTTGCAGAGAGCCAACATGCATTATACGAGTGTTTTCATTTTTCCTTTTTTCCTCTTTGTTGTTTCTCTTTGAATATCATTGCTATATAATACGCTTGTGTCGTCGTAGTAGTCAATAGGATCGCTAGCAATATTCGGTTTCAGTATTCCCTGCGGGTAGCCCGCTCTATCGTTCGCCACCCGGCCGCCAGCGACCGTACGCCCGTGCCACGTCTGCCTCACGCATCAACCCTCGGTGTCCCCGGCGACACAACGGGCGACGGTTCCCAACTCGGCAAGCGGGGAGCGTGAAAAGGTCCTCCCGGAGACTCTCCCAGGGCAGGCGAAGAATCACAAAAAAGTGGAAATTCCATCTCCGCGCGTACCACAATTACTGCTGTGATGCGTACTGCTGCTCTGCTGTACTGTGGATTAGTCGATGCGTACTCTTGCACTGCTGTTGTACTGATGTGGTGGGATTGGCGGTGTGGGTGGTGGGTGCTTGGTGGGTGGCGGGTCGCTCGCTCCCCGAGATGGCGGAGGGTCGTGAAAAAAAACGAAACTCCCACTGTTTCTTACCGGGTCCTCAAGACTCAAGAACCGACCAATTGCTCCTCGCGTACCGATATAGTGCCGTACGTGCTGCTGCACTGCTGTACTGCTGCATTGGGTTGATCGGTGGGTGGTGGGTGGGTAGTGGGTGCACTGGGTGGTTGGTGCCTGGCGGGTGGGTGGAAATGACATCACGAGTACGAACCCAACGCAGCTGATTGCTGTTGTACGTGCTGCTGAACTGCTGCGGTGCATACATAATGGTTGGGTTGTTCGGAGGGTGTACGGGTTCGTCGGTGGGTGGGTGGGCAGTTGGGTGCGTGGGTGGGTCGTTTCGTACCTGGGCGAATGCCTTCGTGCCTGTGGGAGGTGGCCGTGTTCTCGGAGGGTGTACGGGTTGGTCGGCGGGAGGGTGTGGGTAGCTGGTCGTTTCGAACCTCGGTGAGTGCTTTCGTGCCTGTGGGAGGTGGCTCTGTTGTTTTCCTTGGTGATTTGCTGCTGTACGTGCTGCTATGCTGTTGCTATGGCGGTTGGGTTGATTGGTGGGTGGATGGATGGTTTGTCGGCGGGTGGGTGTGTCGTGCAGTAAGTTGGTGGGTGCGTTGCAGGGCTGCTCACGGGTCAGGTCAAACCTCACGGGTCCGGTCGGGTCGGGTCGGGTGAGCCTACCCGCCAAAAAAATCGAGACGTCTTGGCCCGACCCGACCCGACCCGACCCGACCTGGACCGCAAGATGTTGAAACCTCCTGACCCGACCCGACCCAATCGAGACGTCTTGACCCGACCCGACCCGACCCGACACGCGAGATGTTGAAACCCCCTGACCCGACCCGACCCGCGAGATTTAAAACCTCTTCACCCGATCCCACCCGACCCGTGAGATTTCAAAACCTCCTGACCCGACCATACTCGACCATATATTTGAAACCCTGTTGATCCGATCAGACCCAACCCGCCACACTCCATGTGACCCGTGAGGTGCGGGTTTCATGCGGGTCGGGTCGAATGTACCCGTGGTTTATCTTACGATTAAAATCGAAAGTCACGGGTACAAAAATATCTGGATATACCTTGGTCGGTTGGTTGGCCCTTGGTCCCTCGTACTTTCCCCACGATGCTGCGCTCTCTGTTTCTTTCACCAGTCGGTATTGTGTGTAGCATTTTGTGATATGCGCGAAAACTGAGAAAGAGCTCAACCCACAAATCCGCAATAGCTGGACCCTTAGCGCCAGATCCCCGGGTAGACCCGACAGCTCCACCTCGATGGCTTCTGCGTCCACCTCGCCGAGCGAGCTAGCTGTGCAGTCTCCGGCCCCGGCAAGCAGCCTAGCCGCATCCGGCAGCAAGCCCATGACTGGGGCGGTGGATCTGTAAACGGGGCTGCGACCCCCGAGGATCCGGGGTCTGCTGCTGCTGCTTCGACGACTGCTCTTGCCTTTTTACGTTTGGTCGTAGTTCGTACTGGTATGATGGCATTTAATGTGTACGCACGTCATACGTGGGTTCTTATACTGCCATGTGTCGTTTTATTGTACTCTGCGAGAGTGTGTGGTCTGGCTTTTTTAGTGGACTTGGATGGATGATAATGCACCTGAATAATACCTACGGCTTCATCCGACACGGGCTTCGCTTAATTCTTTATGCCTGTTACGATAAATTACTGTCTAGGATGAATGCTCTGCACGCTATGATAACATGTGATCGGAGTATTGGCACAAGAAAGGCTTTCGTGCAGGAAGCGGCAAGTCTTACATAATTTTCGGACATGCGGGTCGGGTCCGCGGGTCCGGCCCGCGGGGCTCCGGCACGGCAAGGGCTTTCCCGCAGGTAGCTGTAGGTCTGAAAAGGCGAATCCGCAGGCCGGATTCGCGGGTTCGAGCCGCGGGTCGAGCCGCGGGTATTCCAAAAACGACCCGCGGGTCATCGTGGTTTGTTTGACCCGACCCGACCCGCGAGATATCAAAACCTCTTGACCCGACCCGACCCGACCCGCGAGATGTTTAAACCTCCTGACCCAACCCGACCCGACCCGATCCGCGAGATTTTGAAACTTCTTGAACCGACTCCACCCGACCCGGGTCATGATGGCTTAACCCGCGAGTGACCCGTCTCTCGCGGGTCATGACCCGACCAGACCCGCCATATTTTCAAACCTCTTGACACCACCCCGACCCGACCCACGAGATATCAAAACCTCTTGACCCGACCCGACCCGACCCGCGAGAATGTAAAACCTCTTGACCCGACCCGACCCCACACGCGATATTTCAAAATTTCTTGACCCGACTCCACCCGACCCGTGAGATTTCATTAAACCTCCTGACCCGACCCGACCCGCAACATTTTGAATCCCCCCTGACCCGACCCGCGGGTGATACGATGGTCATGACCCATGAACAGCCCTGGTGTTCTTGTGCCTGCACACCGGCCGGCTCTGGCATACTTCGGGAGGACCACTAGTCGCGTTACAAAGCCACTAACAACTAATTTTGATTGTTTCTAAGTAAGTACCGCTGACGCTCAGCCCTGAGACGGACCGCCGTCTAGACGTTAGACGTAATATATTGTTCCTAGTCTGGAAAAGAGGTGTGACTGACGTGGCCAAAAACAGCCGTTTCTTTGCAGATAAAATATTTGCGCCAGCTGTATCATTTCCAGCATCGTATTGGCCTATAAAATATTGACTACCTGGTAGGGTATCATAAGTCTGGGTCTGGCCATCATCGTCATGAAGCTTGTGGACCTTCCAATGGCCGTCACAAGTTAGCGTAACGCTGGTCTGACTTCTTCGCCTTGTGCGTACTCCCCCCAGTGCCATTGATGCACTTGATACCCTATATGAGCCCAATGCCGTATGTAGTCAGTTCCTACGTAGGGTCTGCTAAGCTGTGTTTTTTTTTTCCTTTCCTTTCCTTGCTTCCTCTTCTTGTCTTGTCTCTTCTTTTCTGTTATTTTCCTGTCCTTTTTCGCTTTCTTTTATTCTCTGTCTTATTTTTTCTCCTCTTTTCTTTTCCAATTGACTCATGTCTGACGTGCGTATGCGTAGTGATAGTTACCATGTGTCACTATATATATTTCAAAGGGCAATAACCAAAAACGGGTATACCCGGTCACTTTCCTACCAAAAACGGGTACAGCCTAAAATCAAGTGAAAAACGCACCCCACGAACCACGCGATTGGTCAGAAAATATTCGTACCTGGTTTTGAGAGATAATGTCCCGGGTACACCCGTAAATGGCAACTATGTTTGGCTTTCACCCGTTTTTGATTGTATCTAAGCCAATCAGATGCCTTCACATACATTACACCCAATCAGAAGTAATGCATTGATCCTCTATATACGAACGTCGCTTTCGCTGGGATGGAACCCCATTGTGGTGCCTCAGTGAAAGAAAGCAAGAAAGGCCAAGAGGTTCACAGCAGCTTCGACCCCCTTCCACATTAAACACCAATTCACCCCTGTCACACACGTAGCTGAAGACAACCCAGCAGGAAACTGGCGTCCCTGTATCCGTCAGCACCGCCACGCGTGCCCGCAGCAACATCCTCCTTACTGATGCCACCGAGGTTGCCAACTCGTACCATGATTTTTGCCCCCAGGCGTATTTTCAGGCTCTCTCGACGCGTTGTTTAGCGAGTGTTTTTCATGAATACCTGATGCCTGGTATCATATCGATAGGGCCCATCATATGCCAGGTACCAGGTATACGTAAAAAGGCCCATACGTGAAAGAAAAACTGTAATGTTTCGTCATCTACATAATACCTGGTATATGTCTACATTGATTATGCGACTTAATGTAAGAACAACAACATACGTGCTGAGGGGTCTATCATACTTGTTTACCGGCTCGTATGATACAAATACGAGCCTACAATACTGCTAAATGATCATATGATCATATCGTACAACAGCAGTCCATGTTTGACGAGTACTATGTGGTACATATGGTAGTACGAGTACGAATGTGTGTGATCACAACAACAAATACACGTATTACATTATCGCTCGCTCGTTCGCTCGCCCGCAGTCGCTCTTGTTACTATTAATATGTCCCATGGTCATAGGGATGACACTCTTTTTTGAAGTGATGAATAGAGTAGTACATGTTTGACGAGAATACTCGTATACGTGATACATATTATAGTAGTACGAGTACGAAGAATGAGGGTGATCATGACAACAAATGCATGCATTCAATCACCAACTACACAACAGACATATACCTTGTACGAGTACACCTCATGTCTAGCGTCACCAGGCCATAAAACGAGGTTCATCGACTGGCAGTCGCGTGGCTCGTGGGGTGCGTTCTTTACTTGATTTTAAAGTGTAACCGTTTTTGAGAAAAAGTGACCGGGTACACCCGTTTTTGGTTATTGCCCTATTTCAAATATACACCTGGTGGTCTTTTCTGGGTGGCAAGCGGTGTACCAGGTATTCGGGTTTTTCCAGGCGCGAGTAGTGAGACGTATGTATCAGTCGTATGGACCTAGCGCATCCTAGGCTGACACCGATTTTATTTTTATACTTTTCTGGCGGAGGCATTAATTGCGTCAGCTACGATGTATGTGTGTACCACATTCGGTTTATTTGTCTTTGTCCGTGGCGTATTCCTCCACTCCAGAGTGACTGGAGCCTTTCCTGTGACCACGGACTTGATTATGCAAGTTGATGTGAGAACAACAACAACAACGAAAATAACGACAACAACAACAAATGTACAGAATAACAGTATTGCTACAAGGTATCTGGTAGGCAGTAATAGGCGTACGAGTACCTATTTTTATTTTTCTACTGACTGCAGTGTAGTACCCGTTCTACTGCTGGATGCTGCAGTAGTACAACCTGTTTTACCATCGACTACAGCGGGAGTGAATAGTATAAAAATAAAAATACACTTCCCGCTGTGAGATCGAAGATTTCGTCGAAACTCGTATTTGCAACCTGTGTGTGATACTCCAATCACGCGTATTCCTGGGTGTGTGTCGTTATCAAGGGTATAGGTCGGCGACTCCCCGTAGAATTGCAGTAGTGTGCCCGTCGCTTGTACCAGGGTCAACACGGTTGTGTCAATCAATCTGTTCGTGGAAATGATAAAACCCGTTTTTGAGGGGGACAGAATCTGACGGCTGTGCAAGGAAGCATCAGGTTATCATGTACATCCTGGAAGTCGTATAACCGGTGAGGGGAGGGCGGAGTTGTTAAGGGGGGAGGGGGGGGGGTGGAAAGTAGGGGGGGGGGATCATTCTGTGCGCGGAATCTATAAAATCCGTTTTTAGGGGGGGCACAATATCACGGTTGTGGAAGGAACGGATCAGTTCATCATGTATATTCTATAATTTCCACAATCGGTGAAGAGAGCGCGGCGTTTCAAAAGCGGGGGGGGGGGGGGGGTGAAAAGAAGGGGGGGGGCGGGTGCGGGGTGCGGGGGACGGGGGGGCGGGGATTCCAGCAGTTTTAGGTCGCATAAATGTATAGCTTACTGTACGCGTGGTGCTAGGTCTAGGCGATGGTGGGGGTGGAGGGAACGAGGGGGCGGGGGGGAGTTTAATTTGAACTTGAAGACCATATCCTCATTGTATAATACCGTAGCGTCGTAGTGATGTCCTTATGGATCTTTAAAAGCATTCGGCGTCAGTATTCATTTCTTGTGGCCCGCTTTACCGTTTGCCACCCGGTCCCCAGCGACCGCACGCCCGTGCCATGCCCGCCCCATACATTAGCCCTCGGTGTCCCCGGCGACATAACGGCCGGCGGTTCCCAAATCGGCGAGCGGGGAGCGTGAACAGGCTTTCCCGGGGACGGCTCGCGCTCTCCCCGGGAAAACGGAGAATCGTAAGAAAGTGGAAATCCCCACCCAGTTCCTCGCGTACCCGAGGTGCCTTAGGGTGCGTACTGCTGCACTGCGGCCTGTGTGCTGCCGTTGTGGATTGGTCGGCACGTACTGCTGCACTGCGGTTGCACTGCTGTGGTGGGTAGTTCGGTGGGTAGGTGGTGGGTTGTGGGTGGTGGGTGGTGGGTAGTGGGGGGTGGGTGGCGGGTGCTAGGTGGTGGCGGGCCGCTCGCTCCCCGAGATGGCGGGAGTCGTGAAAAAAAAAGAACTTTCTCCCTATTCTTACCGGGTTTTTAACTCAAAGTTAGTATAGGGGGGGGGTTGGGGGCTCTAAAGGGGTTAAGACTCGAGAACCAACCAAATGCTCCTCGCGTACCGGTATAATGCCGTACATGCTGCACTGCTGTACTGGTGCATGTAGTGGGTTGGTTGGCGAGTAGTGGGTGCGTGGTCGGTGGACTTGGTGGTGCCTGACTGGTTGGTGCATCGTTTCGTACCTCAGTTAATTGTCAGTTTGGTTCTATCTTTTGTAGGTACGGGTTTACTACCGTACGAACTTCTGCACTTTTGACTACTGCTGCCCTGTTATTATTCCGTTTTTGGGTACATACAGCACTACCTTTTTTTTTTCTCCGCTATACCTGGCATGCTTCGTATCACTAGCGAAAATGATTTGGAGCTACCACATGGATGGCTCGAAAGGTAAAGAGGTGACATCACCTGTCGGGTAGTGTTTATCATTCTGGCAGGTTTGATTTTACTGTAGCTGGGGCGGCGGGGGAAGGGGATTTTTTTTGTGTGCGTGTGGGGGGGCGGGGCGCGCACTTATTTGTTGCTTGCCTCAGTCATTTGATCATTGACCACGCATTTCTTTCGAGACGGAGCACCGTTCCTACTCCTAACAGAGACACCTCCAACATTTGGGCGCTCAATACGCTTCTTCCATGTACTACATAGAAACTGTGCGCTTATCCTATCCCCGTTCTGTTTCACCGTCTGCGGCCACCATCCATCTCCTAGGATAGCGATCGGTTTCTCGCTACTCTCTAGTCTACCAAACTCTTCCATGTCACATACGTCTAATTTCCTCGTCTCCTCTAACGCATCCCGTTCCTCCTTGAACATTTCACATATCTCCTACTAAGTGAGTCCTATCTCTATTGTTGTGCCACGCGGGCACATATTTGTAAACACGTCCTCCTCCTCCCGACTACTGGTACATCTCTTTTTTCTTTCTGGTAGGTCCAGGTCCCCTACACGAAATCGCAGTTTGAGCTTTTTCGCGTGGTCTATTGGGCCGCGCAGATACGTTTTCATTCCAATAACTCCCCTCAATCCCCGTATATCTCCAAGTGCTTCTCCTCTTTCACCTTATTTTTTAGAGCTTGCCTTACCCTTTCTTCTGGTCTTTCTTCTACTTCGGTCTTGTACCCGCCAAATTTCTCTGCACATTTCTCTGCAGACAGTACCTCTTCTTGGTCTCCCCCTAAATCCTTCCATTATTTTCTCGACTACGTCATCCCATCATATTCAAGCTCGCCCTTTTGTTTTGTTCTCCCCTACAGCCCTATCAACTATGGCTGGCAAACTCTTCTCTGGCATACCTGGTATTCTTTACTTTATACAAGGTTCCCTTCCGGGAAGTTTGTAGGGGAGTGGCGCAAGGATACATTACTATCACTACTATCGGACGCGATGACCCTTCATTTATTGTACACACAAAAAAAAACTTGCCCTGAAAAAGTAACTTTCACACTTAACCGGTACTTCTTGGGTGTACTCAATAAAAGTAGCAGTAGTTTTTACACCTTTTGGGCACTCGATAGACGTGCCCATGACGGCGATCTGCTACATCGTTATTGAGAAAGCATTCACTCTCAAAAGAAAAAAGAATGAGACATATGTATCTAATTACTATTCCAGAGTTCCCTGTATTTCCGTCCACAGATACGCGACCACAATGAGCTAGATACAGCACACCCTCGAAGCGGCAGCACCGCAGAAATATGCGGTATGGTGGTCCATGGAGTGACCGATGGCAGGTTTCGACAAAAGCAACTCGCCGCAGCATAGTGAGGACTCGCCACGCGCACGTACATGATTATCCTACTGCTGCTGCTGCTGCTGCTGCAGCTGTGCGGCAGGGTTGTACACGTAGCGTTGTGCTGTCCTGATGTCCTCATGATGTATGGCGCCTGTTATCTGTGGTGTGGGCAAAATCTCCGACACAAGATATTTCCGCTGGTACGTACGTAAAAATACGGCCTCTGGAGGCATAAATGTAAGGATGGGTTGGTATATAAATTACTACAAAAGGTTCCTATATTACCGCCCAAATTGGCGCGATCTATGGACATGCTATGGACATGCTATGGACATGCGCACTCAGCGGCAACACAGCAGAAATATGGGGTATGGTGGGGTGACAAATGGCACGCTCCGATGAAAGCAATCAGCTACCACAACACCAGCCACACGCGCATAGAGTTGCAGGCTGTTGCTGTTAGGGGGCTGGACTGCTGCTGGGTGGCAGGATCGTAGGACACCCACGAAGCGGCAGCACAACAGCAGAAAGATGCGGTATGGTGGAGTGATAGGTGACAGGCTCCGACAGAAGCAACTCGCCGCAGCAGCATAGCGAGGACTCGCCACGCGCACGTACATGATGTATCCTACTACTGCTACTGTGCGGCAGGGTTGTACACGTAGCGTTGTGCTGCTCTCATGTTGTCTGGTGCCTGTCATCTCTGGTGTGGGCAACATCTCCGACACAAAACATGTGGACGAAAAATGTAAGGATAGTTTGTTGTATAAATTACTTAAAAAATGTTCCTATATTACCTCTCAACCTGGCGCGGACATGCGCACGCAGCGGAAGCACAGCAGAAATATGGGGTATGGTGGGGTGACAAATGGCACGCTCCCATCAAAGCAATCAACTACTACAACAGCAGCCACACGTGCATGGAGTTGCAGGCTGCTGCTGCTAGGGGGCTGGACTGTTGCTGGGCGGCAGGATCGTAGCGTGGTGCTCTGTACAAAAATAAGGAAATGTACGCGTACAATCCAGCAGAAAAACCCGGTTTGCATCCAAATACTATATGCGTACACGGGGACAGGGAATGCGGATTCACCATCCCCGGGGGTGTTGCGGAAACCCGGGGATTTGCCTTTTCCGTGCCCGAGGCCAAAAAAGTTTAAAAGGTTTGCCACGCGCGACATACTGCACGGATCGCGCCCAAACCTCCGGCAACGTGACCCCAACGGTCGAAATGTGCCCACCCCATCCGACGTTTCGGATATTGGTGCGAGCACAAAGAGATGTGCCCGGGAAAAAAAAAGACCATTGTAGGTATGGTATACATGTTGCAATTTCAACTTTCTCGCGTCTCTATTTCTTTCAAGTGGGTACATTCCTAGTTCTGCTCTTTATACTTAATGCTGTGTGTGGGGGGGTGCTTTTTTGGTGGGGCGGCGGGGGAGGATTATATGTGGGGTCGGGGGGGGGGGGGGGGGGGGGGGCGGAGGTGGATGTGAGCAGAATATTCTACCTGCGTGTTAAATTCTGATGCCCATACTAAAAAAATAAAAATACACTCCAGCTGTGAGATCGAAGATTTCGTCGAAACTCATCTTCGCAAGCTGTGTGTGATACTCCGATCGCGCGTATTACTATTAATAGGTGTGTGTCCTCATTAAGGATATAGGTCGGCGACTCCCCTTGGAACTACAGCCCATACATATTATTCCAAAACCGTCACATTTATCCCCTCAAAATAATGTATAGTTTCCAGGCACATATTGAGCTGCCCCCCCCGCCCCTCCCCCCCCCCCCCCCCCCCCGCCCCCAATAATATACTGGTGCCAAAACCGTCAGATTCATCCCCTCGAAAGGATTTATAGCTTACATGTTGCCCCCTTCCCCCCCCCCCCCCCCCGCTCCATACCCGCTCGCTTTTGATCAAAACCAGGCCCCCACGTCCTTCAAAACTCCGCCCCACCCCCCTCACCGGTTATTCGACTTACAAGATTAACTTGATAAAAGGATACATTTCCCTTCACAGCTGTCAGATTTTGTCCCCCTCAGAAACGGGTTTTATAGTTTCCGCGCACAGACTGGCTAAAATCAACCTGTTGACCCTGATAGCTACACTGTAGTTGTAAGGGGAATCGCCGACCTATATCCTTAATGAGGACACACAACTCGTAATGCGCGCGATCGGAGTATCACACACAGCTTGCAAAGATGAGTTTCGACGAAATCTTCAATCTCACAGCTGGAGTGTATTTTCATTTTAATATATACGTGCCCTGTGACCATGGGCTTGATTATGATGTACTCCGAAGTATGCGGGTTAATGTGAGAACACCACCACCAACAACAACAGCAGCAAGCAGCAGCGCCTGCTTGGCATGTATCGTCTACCAGGGAGAGTCGCAGGTTTACAACTGACCAAGACTGGGAGTCCTGTACGTACGTATGCACAGCAGTAGAGTCGAATGACACGAGAACGAGTACTCGTACAACAGCACAATTGCTACTGAAATTTTTTTTGTTCAATGTATTGTCGTACCTGTTCCTGTGAAACGCGAGCCTCAAGCAGTGCTGAAAGCCCTGCCGGTGAACAAGAAGAGATAACTCGGTGTACCTTCCAGGGTCATCCAGGAAAGTTCTCTCTCTGCGCGCACGCTGCTCCATCTTTTGCGTGTACTGCTGCTGTCGTACGTATGATACAGCAGTCTAGTCTACTGGCAGCAAGCGATGGTGTAGAGTTCTGCTTATAGGAGTAGCAGAAGGTGCTGCAGACCTCAGGGCTCGAGGCTGGCCTGCATGCACCCGAGGCGATCCTAAGCCACGAAACAGAAACGCAGAGTTAGCCCCGCAGTCTGTGTTTTGGTGTTGTCGCTCTTGATGGTGCGTGTTGGTGTCCTTTGTGTAGCAAGAACTTTGCTGCTGCTCGTTTGCTCCACTTTTTACTCTGTTCGTTGTGCCAGGACAGGACGAGGAGTCATGTTGGAAAAGAGATCGAACAGTTTGATGTTATTACCTGGTAGTAGATGAGTGTTCGTAGGCTTTGGAAACGTCCCAGAAGCTGCATGTGCTTCACGCTCAAGACCAACCGAGACCATCGTCGCGCTGAACTCACCTTCTAGACGCGCGGGTCTTCAAGCCCTGCTGCTGTGTGCCTCGTGTAGCCCAGGAGCAAGAAGTTGCCGCACACACGGGGTAATCGGGTGCATAAGCTCTGACAGGACTGTCAGGTGTTCCGGAGATTTCGGAGATCGCCATGTCCTGAGGTCAGCTGTACTGCTGTGTGCAAATTCCGAACAAACGCAACAACGCAACAAGCTTTTGTGCTATTCGGGGAGAGCGAGCGGCCGAAGCACACATCTGGCTGACGTCACACGTCGGCGAATGAATCGTGAGATCGTGCTCCGTTGTGGATCGTGTTGTCTGTTGTAAGCTGTGGGGCGTCCTTGCATCTTCGCCGTGGGTGCACCTTTTTTTGTATGAGGCCCATGCACAGCGAAAAGAGGAATAGAAAGTGAGCGCGTTCTTATCATGGCGCAAGCATGCCGCTCATGGCAGCGCAGGCTATGCTCGTGCCTTTCAGCTACTTGCATTGGAGTTCGACAGCAGTAAACTTGTCGTCGTGACTAATCTACGGCGGTAGCAGCCCCCATTGAACATCGTCAGTTTTTTTTTCGTTTTTTGGAACAATTGGCAAGCCTGAAGCCATGGTGCAAACTGCAAAAGACGAACGAATGAGGCCGCCCCTGACACCCAACAAAGGTAAAGGCGTTAGATCGACAGCACCTGAAAAAAGGAACGGACTGCGACCCTCGAAGCCCACCCCACACTTCCTTGCCTTCCCCCAGCGTCACCACGAAAACCAGAACACAAGAAATCAGAGGGCGCCCAAGACGCCACCCGCCCATAGCCATCATCTAACGAGGTGCAACCGTCACAAAGAAGGCGAGTTGCTCTTCGACTGAAGGACGGGGTTAGGTTCGTCGAACGTCGAATTTTGTACAGAGTAGTTCAGCTGTTGTTGTAGTGTGTTGTGTGCCTCGGAGCCTGCGATCTGTCGCTCGCTGTGGGGAGGTGGGAAGAAGGGTCGAGGCCATGGCGTTATGTACGGTAGTCTGCGTATTTTCCGTCGCTCCGCGAAAGGCACAAATTGTATTTGAGTGCATGCATACGCACCCCACGGAAGAATGAACACCAGCACCAACACTGGACTACTAGACTACAGGAGTACAACACAAGAGAACAGTTATACCATGGTAGTTTATTTTTAAAAATAAGACCACACCTGCACAATATCATATAATACGTTCCAGGTCAAAAGGCAATCGATAGGATCGTATTCCAATAGGAGACCTGTTGGTGCCCGCGATAGGTATCGATGGGTACTTTTCGTAGCTTATTGGGGCCGACAATGGGTATCGATTGGTATCTTCAATGATCTGCTCAGCTAGCGTTGGGCTGCGAAAGCAGCTGAGTTAAATCGACACACGACGCGTATGAAAATACGTGGAAGTGTGGTGAGCTAAAGCTTTATTTGTCCCCATCCACCGGAGGATAAAAAAAAAAAATCAATGATCTGTCTGCTGTTTTGCCAATAACCTATTCTACCTATTTATCTGAACATATTGATAAAGCAAATATTATCGATAGTCTAGACATTTTCATTTTCAGGACGGTACTGTTCGGACGCTACGATATTGGCGCTGAGAGACGGAACGTATGGGTTTGTCCGATAGGTATCTATATACCTTTCACTAAACTTATTGCTTCGGAAAATAGGTATCGATAGACCTTTCACAATGCTATTGTTTCGGATGATACGTATTGATAGACCTTTTACTATTATATTGCTTCGGATGATAGGTATTGGTGCGTAGACCTTTTTATTGTTTCAGTGTTGGAGAGCAAAGGCGCTCGAGGACAGCCCGCCTAGGGACAATCAACTCTAGTTCGCAATTCATCATCCACGCCCCTCCAGCCCGGCGGAGAATCCCCGAAAACGGCGCTGCCTGTCCTTGGTGTGCCCTAAGACAGACTGAAGAAGCTTAAGGTGGATGATCTCAACACCAAGGTGGTGATTGCTACGTATGTGCGTTCGATGCAAAACTCAAGCCTGCAGCGTTTTAGAGCGACCTGTTTGTGTGCCATTCAGTTCCTTCTTATACCCTGAATAATACCCTATCCAATAGGCTATTGGGCCGACAATTGGGATGCTGGCACTTTGACGATCTCGCAGCAAGCTTTCGCGGAAAACACAGCTTTGAAGTTCGGCGCTAGTTCGGGTAGGAGAAACCCGCTTGAAAAGAGCCTTACACTCGAAGAGTTCGATGCGACTGAACCCGAGGGCGACTGGCGTTTCCGTGAACTGGTAGGGTGCTTGATGTGGCTTGCCAATCAGACACGTCCGGATATTGCGAACGCAGTGAGAGCGGTAGCCAGGTACACCAACTCGCTCAGGGAAGTACACTAGATGGCGACGGTTCGTATTTTAGAGCATGTTTTTTTCGCGAGTGATTTTGGCATTACTTTTGAGAGAGGCAGTGGACTGGAGCTATTCGGATGCTGACTACGCCAGCACGGCCACTGATAGGAGGTCGGTTTCCGGTGGGGCTGTCATGTGCGCAGGGGCATGCGTGTGCTGGTTTCCGAGGACTCAGAAGTGCGTGACGCTTTCGACCACAGAGGCCGAGTATGTAGCACTGGCAGACACTATCAAGGAGGTGGTTTGCTTGCGGTACGTGTGGAGTTTTAATTTGCCTGGTCTCGGTTCTGAATGCATCACGGTTTTTAACAACAAGTGGGCAAGGCACCTGGCTCATACCCCGGTGTGCGCGTCGAATTCGAAACACACCGACATTAGGCACCACTTCCTGCGAGAGCTTTTATTCAGGGGAGAGTTTGACATTGTCGCCGTAGCGTCTGAGCAGCAACACGCAGACTTCCTGACGAAGGCACTCGCCGGTACAATTTTTCGCTTTCACCGGGATTTTGTGATGAACATTTGATTTCGAAGAATGGTAAAATATTTCATGATTTAGTCTAGCACACTAGGTTCGTTGTTACGCAAGGGTCGTTGTTTCTACAGTTTGATGATGATATTTGAGATTTTTGTTTCTCATTTCAGTATTGGATTGCCGATGATGGACGATACGGAGTATATTGTTATTGGAAGTATGATCATTTGATCGCTCTGGGATTTGGGGACGGCAACGTTTTGGTAAAATACCCGGGGTCAACTCTGCGTAATCAGTCTATGGTTTCTCAACTACCCAAGTACTGAGACCCTGCTGAGCCAAATCGCATAGATTATATCTTGCAAGAAGGGGTCACGCCCATATCTTACCGCGTGTGCGGGTTAGGATTCGCTTGACCATGTAGTAGATTCGGGAAGGCTCGTTACCTTGGAAAAAGGTCTCATACTCGATAGGTCCAATACGTCTGAACCCGAGGGCGACGAACTTTTTCGCGAGCTGATTGGAATTTTGATGCTTCTTGACTTATTGAAAACGGGTGAGGATTCTGGATATATTAGTTGGATTTTGGTATTTCTAAGAGTGCATGGCATTTCCGGAGGCAAGTAACTGTTGAATGACTTTTGAAATCATATTTTTTTACGGTTGTGTTGTCTAGTATGGCATTATTTTGCTCTGGATTTGAGCGTTCGGCATAAGAATGGATTTTTAGTATGTCGTACCCACCCGGGAAGCGTTTGTCTAATCCCAAAGTGAGTGTTGAGACTGCTGTCCGATCACACTTGTAGGCAGCCATATTCTATGGAGCTGACCATCATTTTACAAGGAAGGCTGAGTGCTGATTATAGGGTCGATGTTTGACTTTTCGGATTGTGGAATTTGGATTTCAGATTTTGAGTTTTCGGTGTATTGATTTCGGATTCGAGTTTTTGGTTTTGGACTTGGGGTTTTACTGCTTAGATTTAAGGTTCGCGAAGATTTATGTTGGATACTCTCCCTAAACTGTGTCTCTAGATTTTTTAGTGTTTTTCAAGGACTATAGTGCCAATCTCTTTCTTGACACAGTGGTACTGGGAGGATATTGATTGACCGTATTTTTTAATGAATCGTTTCACCCTGATGATATAATAATATGGCATCATGCCGTATCATTTACGAACTAGGGACGCTGTTGATTGTATGCTTGGATATGATACGGATGTGATGACGGTTAATTATAACAGGGGTTTCCAATGCTGGGTTGGTTACCTTGTAGCGGGATATCGGGATTGCGGAATTATTCTGGCTATTGCACCGGTTGATATCTCCAGCTAGCTCTCTTCCGCAGAAGAGCCCACGTCACTCAACACCGTTTGCTTTGATCAGAGATAGTACCGCGTACGCGATAACTGCCGTGTTTGTTGATCCCTACTTGCAGAGGGCTTGCCCGTTGAGCGAGGAGTAGTGGGGTAGTGAAGTCACCAGTATGAAGGACAGTAAAAGACGTACAAATATATAATACGTTGCAACAGTATAACATGCAATAGCGCTTCAGCACGCCTCATGGATCCTCCATTGATCGCCAACATCGAAAAAAGGCACTAATAGCTATGAGCGTTTTACAACTGCCAAATGGACCCTACGCTATTTCCAAGTTGGTTGCTGGCCTCAAAGATGGTCGAGTTTCATTGGGGTTAACCCAGCACCTTGGTCGGCAACTTGTAAGTACGCTTTAATTGGAAGAAAGTCTACATCTCTCATCTTTTCACGCAAGCACATGTGCTCGAAACACAAGACATAGCAGCACACGGCTCCCTACCCTGAGGGATACAGTTACGCCACAATCGAGTGTTTTTTTCAGCGCGAAGGTTTAAGCTCGGGCGGGAGCGTTGTGCACTGTAGAGAGCCAGTGCAATCACGGGCGTGCTCATTTAACTGGTCGTGAAACTGAGATGTCATATGCCACACAAGCTTGTCTGGACACCATAAACTAATGAGACACGCGCCGCAAGTTTGGCGCGGGTGTAGTTGAGCACCCTCTGTACGTGCAGTCATTACAGCAATGTAGTGGCCTCTGTACGTGCAGTCATTATAGCAATGTAGTGGTAGTGTCAGCTGTGTCAACTTTAAACGTGCCAAACCAAACCAGAAGGAGGTCATGAGCCATCATGAGCCACCTGCGCTGCACGGCGAACTAAACGGCACCCACTCTACCTGAAAACTTTGTTCGGATCTTCGCGGTGGCTTAAATCTCACGACCTCGCATTTCAACTGCCCACAGGACAAACATAGCGAGGCACTGCCGCTCTTTGAAAGGGCGTTGGCGATCAGGACGCATGCATGCGCTAGGAGAAGACCGCGATGACGTGATTGACAGCTCGGATTTTCCTGGAGATCACGACAACGAAGGTTCGTTGGCAGGAGCCTATCGTAGGGTCGTCTGGTATGCGAACCCGTGCACAAAGTATCGATCCACTACCACTGAACCCTCACACCATGGACGAACACGAATATGTTCCTATTTCCTTGTTTGGCGTTGCAGGTGGGACAGATGTGGTGAACACGGTGAAGAGGATGTTGCTTGCAATGGCGGTGATATAGCTCCCGTGGGCAGCTGTTGCATAACGTTTTGTGGAAAGACGCGTCCACCGCGACGTTTTGCTTGTTTTAGCTCAGGTCTGCAGATGACGTTGCGCCCAACGACTGAGGTGCTGAAGAACGATTGCAATCGTAATCGTGCTTTTGTTGATGACGGGAGCGGTTGAAGACTCGTGCGGTTTGGTGTTGACAGTGTTGAGCCTGACCTCTTCAACAAGCGCTGCCCCGAACTGGTCATTAATGGTGTGCATGAAAGACAGCCCGTGGGTTTTGTAATGGCTCTCCGTTTTGTCGGCGGTGCTCGATCCGGAAGCCGGCGGTCAAATGCAGATTGGAACGATTTACCACCCAAAGGGGTCACAGAGGGGTTGATTGAGACTGGCTGGAGTATTTTTTGTGGAAACCACCTTTGGTTGGATTGCGGGCGAGTTGGAAACCGGTGTATACGTGCAGGGGACGATATCTTGGGAGGCAGGGAACGTGCGCTGGTTATCTTGGGGAGGTCTTTCAGTTTGTTGGTGAACGGGGGACGAGTGACGTCAATCTCCGGTCAAACACAGCGGCAATGCCGTTGAAAACACCGCTGAAAACGACGAGGCAAGGTGTTTGGATTTGTCGTTGTGCGTTTATTTTCCCGACGGAGCTGATGAGGGCGTACAGATATAACCTGCTTTCTAAACTATTATTGATTGACGCGGCACGATATAAAAGTCAAGAAACCAGTGTGGTGGCAGTTTTTCTGTACTGTTTGGTTTTGTTTGTCTTATTCTCTACCGGAGAAACGGGGGTCTTGTTGAGACCAAGGGGGGTGTTGGTCTATTCTCCCCCCTGCCATTGTTGCTGTTGTTTTTTTTGTTACCTTCTTCCCTTAATATTGACGAAGGGAACACGTGGCCGTAGCAACGACAGTCGTGGGGGTTTTAACCCGCGCATAGCCGTTGAGATAAGAGTATGGGTGGTGATGATCTTGGACTAGCAAGTCTTATTGTTTGACCGCGAGTCTTATTGTTTGACCGCGTACAATGCAGGATTATCGCCTGACCGTGGATGCAGACTTAGGCGTGCGTTCGTGCGGTACTGGCCCTATTGTCATTTTGGTTCGTTTCTCTTTTTCGGTACGGGGGTGGTGGGGTTGTGGGTGTGCGACGTGCTCTATACCTTAATGTAACTGTGTGTTACATACGCCCAAGCGTGTTGTAGGTAAAGCTGTGTGGGAGACTTTTTGAACGAGCAACACCGCGCCAACCGCACCACTCGCCGAATGGGAACTGGTGGAATGAAGAACCGGAATTGTATACGGCATGGAATGTATGATGTGTATGGTGTACGGCCTGCGGCTGTGACAAAAGATCAGTCGACGCGGGGACGTACGTGAGGAGAACGTATCTACTCGTTCGGGCTTTGCTGTTTTACATTTGTATGTTATTGTATCATACTATTACGCAGAACGCGCCCGGTTGGTTGACCTGCATTGAATTCCATGACAAGATACATACTTGACAGATTACGCTGGTCCAGTCAGTCGTTTTGTCGCCCTCCTTTCCCTCTTCATGCGTCGTTGCCTTTCTTTTTCTTAGTTGATTGCATCTATTTGCTGAATGCTTTGCAATATCTTTTTTTTTCGTTTTTTTTTTTCGTTTAGTTCCTGTTGTAACATTGCGACGTAGCTACGCAGCACCTCGTCGCAGAGTAGGTACCCCGGTAAAACACACACTAGCATAACTGTGATGTCGTTGTCGCCACCCACGATAGGCGGGCGGGACGGACTGTTTTTATCCTAACCTCCTTGTACCTGTCGTGCTGCTGTGGGGTACTGATGGCAACTACGGAGTGGCCTCACCATTCTCATTCTCCAAGGAATATCAGGAGGCTTCGCCAAACAGGGCGTCCCCTCTTTTCTAGTTTCAGATTCCTGGGTAATTTAACGTTTTGCGGGGGGCTGTGGAATTTGAAAGTGTGTATCGCGCCCGACATTTGGATTGATACTCAAGTATTTGCTGGCCAGCTAATGCTACAATGCCGTCTGGCGTTGTTGTTGTTTCGCCGACTCTTAGCAAGGGGTCGGGCATGTAGTCTATATCCCAAGAGCAAGTATCAAGTGGATACTTTCAGCGCAGAACAATGGTGATGGCTGATGACTGAAGACCTAACCTGATGGTGAACGCGGGAATTCGCACGCACCACGAAACATTAATGAAAGACCATTGCGGTATCATCTGTTTGCCCCTCGAGTTTGTTTTTTTTCTCCGCCAAGCCTTCCTTTGGCAGACGTTCATCAATGCCTTGCGTTACTTAGGCAGGTCGCGGTTCATGCGCCATGGCATGTTCATATATGTTCATCGCATTATCGTAGCATGTTCATGGCCTATTAACCATTCAACACGCCATGCACACTATGGATGCGCCATTATCGTGCCATGCATGACTGTACTGAACCCGATCGACCGAGCGACGCGAGCGGGCGGGTTTACGGTGTTCTGCCGACGAAATGCGCAAGTGATTGGCAGTAGTATCACTGCCACTAAAAGTATCGCTTGCTGTTGTACTGTATGATAGGTACCTGGTAGCAGTTAGCAGGGATTGTTTTACCAGCGGTGAGCGGTACTTACTGCAGCACAGCAACAACACAGTACAATACTGTAGTTAGTACCAGCTACGGTGTTTCTGAGGCGTACCTGGTAAGATACTACCACAACAGTTTATCCCAGTAAGTGAACGGTGAGACATAAGGGCGCGTTCTCATTGGACACGCTTCGATATTCTGCCATAGCTACTTTGGGGGCTTACAGACGGCAGCAACAAAAACAACAACTCGTGGTCCAAGCAACCGTGCATTGTTGTGTGAGCACGTCATAGGACTAGTACCAAGCAGAGCGCGCGTTGTGCAACCGCTTACGTGGCAGTTCGTGCGTTCCATTTACGATACCCTACCCCATCAGCTAGCTCTGGCTGCTTCCTATGGTCGATGCCGTGATCGCCAGTTTTTGCGACATGTTTGCCCTCGGAAGCCCCAACGCGGTTTACATCTCTTAATAGGGAATTTATACGAGCATGTTATATGTGGTCGCAGTAAGCCCGGGACGGATTCATAAGGCCCCATGGCGACCACAGACCACGGAGTTTGTGCGGGCGTAATACGAGACATCTGCCCTGGCCCGCCAGCGAACGGACAGCGGCGGATTCCCTCGCTACCTCACAACATGACCCACAAAGTTAGCGGGCACAGCTACTACAGCTATGGTATGCATGTTTTCATCCGAAAGCATCATCAGCCGACGATCCGAAATAAGCTACCAAGTTTTATGAGTCGTTCTACGGTAGCCCCCCCAATTTCCGCCGGTTTCAAAACCAGCTCCCGTCGTACCTCCTGAAATACGGCGTCCCTCGACACCCCGACGCCATCAATCGATAGGCCTTTCGCGCACAAGAAAATATATGGATAATTTGTTTTCAATCGTATATTTCCTAGTGTCTAGCAGCCATGAAACGTTCGTTAAAGAAAATTGCTGGTTTTGGCGGGGGCTATCGTACAATTAGTCTTATACTGGAGGGCGTTCCGCCTTTCGTCCGCAGTAACAGTACCACCAGATGCCGATTGTACGAGCAGCCATAATTAATGACCCCCCCGGGTCCAATAAGCTGGATTGCCGTCGGTTGGCAGCGACACTGTAGAACATGCCGTTCACTACATGAGCTACTGTAGACCACCAGGGTACCGTTTTTTTGTTTTTTGTTTTTTGGCGGTCGACTTAGATCATTTGTGCGGGGTGGAGAACCTTTACTACGCACAAGGGAAATAATCACATAACGTCGAACGTACGGTTTATGGTAAGGCACTCGCGAATCAGTCACATAGCACTCCCATTGCTGTCTGGAAGTGGCCATACCGAAAATTAAACTAACTCATTGAAGCTGTCATCCATAAGCAAGTCCGCCTCACAAGCGGTTTTTAGTAGGATGCAGCTCGCCCTTCACGTGACTCGCCGAACACCTGACGGCGCTTCGCGCTTGGTGCAGGCAATGTCTGCCTGGTCTGTGAAAACCCGACATGCTACGTCCCGGCTTTGTAGGGATGCGACGGTCTATGGTCATACGACCACGGCCATTCATGAATATCGACTACACCCCCACCCCCACCCCTGAATCTAATCCAGGGTCGAGAGGAGAATCAGGTAAGTGGTGTACATGTGTATTGTGATGATGTGTTTCGCCCCCCCCCTTGAAGAAAAGAAACAGACAGAAGCCGAACAGCAGTCAGTAGCAGCAACTTCAGCACAAACAGGACACAAGCTGAGCGCACGGCACGCCCCTGAAACGTCCTTCACCCTCGCTCTCCCCCTCCGACATTGTCTCCCCCCCGCCCGACCGCCCTAATTGTAAACCCTTAGTGGCAGTCTTCCATATTTGTGCTGACTAAATATGCACCAGGGCATGCTACTAATAGACAATATCCTGCCGTAGTGACGAAACACTCTGTGCTCAAAAGCAGCAGGCCTTGCGCAACGGGGGGTGGAACATAGGTTTGACGATCGGGGGCGTTTCGTTTTTCATCCGGACATACCGGAACGACGTCCCCCCTTTAAAACGACAAAACGCAACCGTCGGACGAAAGCTCTCTTTAGTTGTGTCCTGTGCGTGTGCGTGTTTGGGTATGCGCGAGGGTGTAAAAGCGCAACAGATCGGCTGTCACCGGAACCCGACGCCGGAATCTACCACCGAAACCCGCCCCGCGGTGGCGTCAGAAAGCGCGGACGATTATATACCACCAACAAAGCGCAAGCTATACCAATCACAACTATCCTACTTCGTGTTTGGAGTATTTCATACAATCCATCACACAAATACGATGCTTTGGGCCTATTGCACCTCGAGCAAGGCTATTGCAGGGGGGTACCCCTTATTCACTCTCGGGTCTGGGCCAATATTAATGCCATTAATCCTATTACTACTATTAATATAATTAATAGCACGAGCAACCCTGTACATCGCTGACAGAACGCTTCAAGCGACTTGTTTGGCACGATGTAGCTAACTATTCCATCGTGGAGTCATATCGGAAAATTTAAACTGCGCGCAAGTCTAAGGACGCGCGAACCGGCGGGTCACTCGCGCGAGTGGACCCGAGCCACAGCGAAACCAGGCCCGAAAGCAACTCTCCAACCGCGCGGTTGGTCAATGTAGTGATCCCCTCAGGCAAACATGAAAGAAAATATACAAACCATACAATCAAGGCAATCCACACAATACATACGCAAGTGAAGCCCACCCGAAAAAGCAATGTAAACGGAATTGTTCGCTCGCACATTATCACTTCAAAAAAGAATAGTCCACGGTCAAGGCACAGGGGGCAAAAAAACTTATTAAAAAAAAACCCAAAACAAGCTACAGTAGCATTTCTTACTGTCGCGATGGGCACTTTAGGGGTCACTGTTTCTGTTCGACGAGAGATTAAACAAGTTCCAACCCGCACTTAATACCGGAACCTAGAACGTTTTCTAGACCGACCCTCGAAACGGTCTCATATACGTAGCTGAAACATGCAGGAATGCCGGCCAAGGCCAAGGGAACAAAATAACGTGGAACCGCTAAGAACAAAAGAAACTACAGTAGTATTTCCTACTGTCGCCATGAGGTAATTTACGGCCCACGGTTTAATTCGCAGAGGGATCAAACATGTTCCAGCCCGCATCGAAAAGTTCGATCTCTGTACGAAGAAACCTGGAAACGCGTAAGGGCGAGCCGCGAAGAAGAAGTGTGCATGTGCCGAACACACACTGAGGAGCCCGATATGCCAACCTAAAGCCGACTTCTAGAGTTGCTGTGCTCTTCACCCCACGAAAACAACTTATGGCCTAGGTACATCACGAATACTATCGTAAGAACAGGAATCAAACCTTGCTGGGCAGCAACAAAAAATGACAATCCGAACAAAACTCGTCCCAGCAATGTGCGTCTTCCAATTAAAATAGAAACAACGCGGAATGACCACCCTATCTGTTTCCGTGTTCAGGCGAGCCGCATTCGCTCGAAGTGAAAGCCATGGGGAAAAGCCATGGGGATATACTACGCAAACGAGACACCAGATTGGTTTTGGCCCTCTCCGTCTCAAGGGCTGACCGACGAAAGGGTAAATCAGTGATGATCGCGGACATGTGCCGACTTGCCGCTGCTGCCGCAACTGAGAGACTGAATATATTGTTTTTAACTCAAATAACAATGTAGAGGCATTTAACAACTTTGTGACCCCAGAGCGGGGGGGGGGGGCATCGACGATAGCCGACGATTACAACGCTGGCCACTCTAAGCAGTCGATGCTACTGGGGTAAGGAATGCGCCCGGACTACAAAGTGAGGAGTTAAGCGACACGCGCTTAGCATACATATGAAGTCTACTCGTACCGCTACGTGATCTTCCTGAGCGCTTCGATACGATCGTTTCCAGTGTGATTTTTGTCCCTATACATGGAGCCCAAAGAGTTTAGTCAGCAAGGGTCGGTGGAACGCCTTGTTTTCTGGTCTTTACTTCCAAGATCACTCCATTTCTTGCGACAGAACAAAAAAAAAACGGGCTTGTCAACAAAACAAGTTTGCAAAAAAGAAATAAAATTCCCTGTCACATCTTCTCGACGAGTGATAAGTCACCAGGACCCTTTCGCTTGAAAATCCTTGACTTTCACTTCATCATCGCCGTCACCCCCATCACCACCACCGGAACGTTCTACTGAACGTTCCATGAAACCGTCGAGGCAGGCCGTGCGGATCCTGAACAGCAACACACAAAAAAAAATGGAAACGTACCGCGGGTGTGATTTTCACGGAGTTCGCGGAGGGGGGGGCATAGTAGCGGCGGTCTAGAGTGATCGTACGAAACGGTCAAAGTTATGCCGATTGATCTTTACGTCCATTGGATAACAATCGTAGCTCTCAGACCTCCATTCAACTAAAGCGCTTGCCCCCCAAAACGTCAATTCAATTCGAACAAGGTTATCTGCATGCACACATTCTCAATACAATGTTTTCGGGCATCCGCTAACATTGGTACAGTTTAGCACTCATTTCTAGTAAAACTACATTTGTTTACGCACGAAAACGTCTCACAAACACGTCAGCGGTTATTTCTACCGATTTGGTCGATACTCGATATTTCTACGCTGCGTCATACTTCGGTCGCACGTGTTCTACACTCTCCGTCAAGGATAAAAATCGGTTAGTCCTGTTTCAGTATTATACCTAGTGCTGTACAGAGAGGCAAAACAACACAAAACAAGAAAGTTCAATTCGTACCGGAATCTGAAACTTGCAACGTTCAATATTCGGTGCCCTATACCTTGTACCAGACAGGCCGATACAAAGACGAAAAAGGAAAACGCACCGAGAAATTGTGATTTGTACAGCGATCTGAAACCCACAATATTCAATTGCAACGTTCAATATTGCCGTTGCCAGCTATCCCACCTCTCCGAAGAAGCGGGGCTGTTGAGCAAGAAGTACCCCGCTTCCCCGTGGTCTCTCCTGGCAGAAGCTACCGCCTCACGGATCGCAAAAAATGCCGATGACGCCATAAAAAACGGGGGCTCTCCCACGGCCTGTTAGGCATCCGCAGTAGAGGCACGAAATGGTTTGGATTGGGTCATTGAAACCGCGCACAAACAAAACGGGGAATAAGGTAAGCGGGTGTCAGCAGCAGCAGTAGCCGTAGTGGTGAAAAAAAGACGGAGGTTATCTCAAGGCCTGGTAGACACCCCCAGCAGAGACATCAACAGGTTGGCACAGGGCCGTTGAAATCGTGCCAGGGGGCATAGAGGGCGAGGGTGTCAGCAGCAGCAGTACCAATTGTGGTCATGGTAGCGGTGGTGGTGGTGGTGGTGGTGGTGGTAGTATGTGGTGGTGATAGTGGCCGTAGCAAAATTTGTGTGGTAGTAATAATGACAGTACATCACGGTTGTAGTATCGCAGTAGTAGCAGCAGCAGTAGCAACAGCAACAGCAGCAGCAGTATTAATAGTATTAGTGATACGATAGTAGCAGCAGCAGTAGCAACAGTGACAGTCGCGGCAGCAGCAGCGGTAGCAGAAGTAACAGCTGTACTGGCAGAAAGTGGAGCGGCACACATGGGTTGTACAGCAAAGCGATAAAAACGCGCAATGAGATTGAGCAGAACCTTACAGAAAGCGGCCACAGCGGTGGTGGCGGCACGACCGAAACTCTAGGGCAGCTTGAGGATTATGGAGGGGTGGGTGGATGGGTTGACGGAGTGAGTGAGTGAGAGCCAGTGAGTGAGTGAGTTAGAGCCAGTGAGTGAGTGAATGAGAGAGAGTGAGGGGTGGATGGATGGGCTGGCTGAGTGAGTGAGTGAGTGAATGGGTGGATGGGTAAGTGGGTGGTAGGGTGGGTAGGTGGGTGGGGTAGGATGGCGTGGGTGGATAGTGTCGTGGACTGGTCGAAAATGGCGTGGGTGGATATATACGTGGGTGGGCCCGGGTGAACCAAGCGATCCCGCCTCGCACGCGCCGTTACCTTGGAAGAGTGCACGGCGAAGGCGTTGCTTCTATCCATGAGCTTCACCCGCATGTCGGACGGTACATCGTTAAACGAAGGGATCTTGTACGTCCCGGGCCCGCGAGTGAAGAGTTGGCCGGGCTTGACCCACGGGTGCTCCGAATCCCCCCAAGTGGTCTCTTCCATCGTGCACCACCCGTACCCCTGCCACAAAAAGAAATCAGCAACAGCAAACCGAGTGCACGCCAGGGTCGGTACAACCATGCGAAACCCCGAAGCTTCGGGCTCGGAGAGGTGCCGTAGGGGGGGGCAGAGCTGCAAGCGGCACTGCAGCAGTACGCACGCGAGGCTCTAGTAGGCTACGCTGTGTTGTATGCTCATATTGTATTTGTACAAGACAATATTAATATTTTGTTCAACCGAAAACAACCCCCCCCCCCAACATTTCTGCTTTTACTAGCAACCCTCCGCAATGGTAGGTACAGGAGGCGAGACATGATACAATGAAGAACCACCGCAAATACTCGAGGAGGCGCTGCAGCAGCACGTACATGAGGATCTAATAGGCTAGGTACTCTAGGCGGAATATCAGCAATGGAAAACCTGGTCAATAGTGGACGAGTACAGAGCGCAATATAGTATGACCACGTCCATTAAAGCTAACAGCTCAAAACACGAACCATCGAAAAAAAATACAAAACTAGGAAACTAAGAGTTTCGACGCAATTCTCCATCTCACAGCTTTAATGTATATTTTCAATCTCTAATAAAAATACTGACATCACGCAGCAGGAAAAAGAGTACTACTGACAAATTCATGTGACTAACTAACGAGGCCACAAAAGCACACACAAAAAACACTAATAATAGAAACAGTAGAGCACAAGTCGAAACAAACAACAGAAACAGGACGAACGGCACACACGGCAGCATGATAGTGCTGACTCCATCTTGACTGTGCGAAGGCCGCTTCGATCTGGCGATTGTCGATGGCTGGATTGATGCTGACCATGTCTATAATCAGGGGCCGTTTATTAGCGGTACCAAACTCGCCGGGCAGGTTAATCGGACAACGGTACTTTTAGGCCTCTCTTATCACCTAAATACACAAATTCGCATACCCAATGGATTAAACCCTGTCTTTTTTTCCAACAGCAAAGCAGCAGAGTGCGTGAATGCGACACACAACTACTCGCGGTTATAACTGGTAGGTACCGGGAGAACCTGATTTTGTCTTCAAGCAGGTAGGTACCAACCTCCGCACCAGGCTAGAGGCTTCCATCAGGCAAAAAAACATGAACGGAGTAAACAGTAGTAGTGTGGGGTCGGCCCATCTTGCCTGCACGAATGCCCCCTCGATCTGTCCGATGTCGATGGCTGGGTTGATGCTGGCGCCGAGGTCCAGGAGGATGTCTGCCCTGATCACCTTCACGTCCCCGGTGAGGCAGTCCACCTCCACCTCGCTCGCCGCTACACCCTGCCATTACGAGCAAATAACCAGTAGAAATAGTCCATTAAATTATAAAATAGAAACATATCAAACTATTACCAAATAAAAAATGAGCGAAAAACAAACCTTAAACCATTTGGGAATCAAAACTGAAGAACAAAAGTGACGCTTTTACAGTATCGGCCGTTCGAAAAAACGCGAGCTGATTGGATAGTGATGTTACAGTTCGTGCCCGAATTGAAAAATAATCATACCATAAAAGATGCACGACTTTGTCCCATTCGTACTGCTGCGCACCGACGGAGACGGTGGATAACATCGCAATTGTCGTGTCTTTGATCGCTATTTTGTCGCTGCGCCCGGGTTCCAAAGGGGGGAAACACAGGCAGTCGACATATTAAGCACCGGAATGTATTTAATATCGGAATAAAAAACAAAAGAATCGCAGAGGAAACATTGTAATCCACCTCCACTTCGCTTGCCGCTGCACCCTGTTATTATATCCCAGGTACCAGCGCAAAGTATCTGTACAAAAAAACAAATTTTAGAAAAAAACAAATCATAAAACTACAAACATACGAAAATATATATCGCCATATCAAGCATCAGTAAAGTACATCCCGTGACACCAAATACAGAACAACACAACAGTGTAAGGCAATACCAGGCAGTCCACCTCCACCTCGCTCGCCGCTACGTCCTTCAATAGTATACCAGTAGGTCGCGAGCAGAAAAATTAACAAAATACGACTATGTATCAACTATCAGCGTATCAAAGTAGATATGCAACAGTTTTTGGTGCAGTCGATATCGGAGCCCGTGCTTTTTCGAGTCAACTTTCCAAGGGGTGATCTCAACCACAGTATTAATGTAGGCTAAACTTTGCGCCATTTTCGCGATGGTCCGCATTTCATTCCTTCGCGGCAGTATTTGAACACTACTTTGTTGAGCGATAACTGTGTGTATAGAACATAGTCGCAACGCATACAACGAAAACCGAATGAAAAGAGCGCGCCACTCCCCCGCCTAAGGAAACATATTTCTCCCCACCCCCCTAAAGGACCGCACTTTCCTCCGAAAAATAGTCGAAATGCGAGGTGCAGCACTTGTTACGATACAAGTAATAGTAGAATGTTTCGTCCAAATATATTCCTGGACGACGGGTTGCCTTGGTGTCGCCGAGAAAAAATACTCACCTGGGTGAAGTAGTTGAAAGGCACGCCCCTCTCCGCGTTATTCTTCGTGACCATGTCAAAGTCGTAGTTAGTAATGCTGGGAATCTTGTAAAACCCCTGAGCAGAGAGGTTCACTTTCTGGAAGTATGCCGCCTATGAGTACAGCACCGTAGTTTACGAAACAACGAGGAAGCAAGCTGAAAAAACGTGCGGCCGAAGTAGAGTTTCATGTAGCTTGCAAACTTGGATATCGACCACGCACATGGTTGAACTCACACCTGACGTTTTTGGAACGGATTTCAAGTAAATGCAAACGAAAAAACAGGGCTGGTAATGGGCCGACGCTCACGGGCCCATCATGTTTCCATATGGAGGGCCGCGGCCCAGCTCGGTCCGTCGACTTTTCAATCGATTGGCAGCGGCCCGGTCCGGGCCATCAAATTATCAGTTGGAGGGCCGCGGCCTGGCCCGATCCATCAAGTTTTCATTTGGTGTGCCGCGGCCCGGCCCACTTCATCAAATTATTATCTGATGGGTCTCGGCCCGGCCCGGCCATTCAATTCTTCAGAGAATAGGCCGCGGCCTTGCCCGGCCCATCCAATTTTCGAATTGTCCTGGCTCGGCCCGCCCGGCCCTGCCCATCATTTTTCAAATTTGCTGGCCCGGCAAGGCACGACACGGCCCATGATGTTTTCGATTTGTTCGGCCCGGCCCGGCTTGGCCCATGACATTCGCGATGAGGGGCATGAGGCACGAGCTCTATATATGGGCCGGCCCGCCATCTGTGAGGGCCGGCCCGTGAATTAGAGGGGTTGTTTGGCATGCTGGTAATCTCTATTTTCGGTGGTATTGTCTTTAGGAAATAAGTTCGACTTCAGATTTAATACCTTTGCTTGGTCCACTTTGAATCAAGTCTGGATCATTAAAGGAAAACCACCTGTTGTTGCAGAAAAACCTCCACTTGCCCTTCATAACTCCACTATTTTTGTCCTATACTGAACCCAAGTAAATAAGAGCTATTTAGATTTAATACCTTTGCTTGGTCCACTTTGAATCAAGTCTGGATCAAAGGAAAACCACCTGTTGTTGCAGAAAAACCTCCACTTGCCCTTCATAACTCCACTATTTTTGTCCTATACTGAACCCAAGTAAATAAGAGCTATTTGTTTGGGTGCTTCACATTATCGTCGGTTTTTTGTTTTGTCGGAGACAGCTTCAATTTCGTACACTTGCTTTGTCCCATATTAACTCCATTGTGAATCAAACCTGGATAATAAATGAAAACCCACCTGTTACAGAAAATTTTCCGCTTGCCGTTCCGTTAACTCGAGTTTGTTTCCCATACTGAACAAAGTACAATGAGTAAGATTTGTTTAGTTAGATAATGGTCATCTTTATTTTCGATTGGTTTGGTTTTTCGGAAACGAAATTCGATTCCATAACCACCCTTACCTTGCCATGCATTGACTCCACTTTGAATGAGATCCGGATCAACGATTGAAAACCACCTTCCTTGCGCACAAAATTCTCAGCTTTCCGTACCTTAACTCGAATGTTTTAGTCTCACACTGAAATCAATTGAGCTATTGGTTTTGGGATACCGGTCAACTGTATTTTCGGAAGTATGTTCTTTTCGTACATTCCAGGAGCAGCAGTACACGACATATCAGTGGCCGCGGCCAGGGTCGGCCCATGAAAACACATGGGCTGCCTCAGGGCTGGGCAGAGCGACACACAAAAAGCCCACATCTCATTCGCCCCGGCCTGACTCGGCCCGCCGAATTGCGAGTTTGGGCGGCGGCCTGGCCGGGGCATTAAAAATATTCAAGATGATGGGTCGCGGCCCGGCCCGGCCAATCAAACTTATTGATGCTGGGCCGCGGCCTGGCCCGTCCCATCACACGTTCAAGTTTTCACGGCCCGTCAAAATTCTTATATCGGCCCGGCCCGGCCCGCACTATCGGCGCATCACACGCCCTGCAAAAGACGGGGGGGAAAAAAATCAGCACGAGAGTTTTGAGGTCGGATTTGCGCGCATCCAAGAAAAACGCAGAATGCACGTCGCAATCAACTTCAGTATTCCTGGGAATCTTGAAAACCCAAGAAGGGGAGGTTCACCCTCTGGAAGAATGCCGTCTACAAGTACAAAACCGTAACTTACAGAACAACTCAAACAAGAAAACAAGTCGATCGTTAGAGTTTTGCATCCAAGTTCCACAGACTAAGCAAAAAACAAGACGCCTGTCGAAGCCAAATTAAGTATTTTCGGTACTACTAAGGAGAAAATCTAGGCGGAGAGGTTCAACCTTTGACAGTACGCTGCTTACAGCACCGGAGTGTACAAAACAAACGAAAAACAAAAAACAGAATCTGTGTTTAGATTTTTTCGGGAGAAGTTGTGTTGCTCCCTTCGTCGTGCCGGTTGAGTAGCGACGGTTGCCCGCTATCGTTCATGTGAAATCGCTTGGCATAGACAGGAACAAGTAGTGGCAGTATGCAGAGTAGTGCCTATTGCCGCTACAGTGCCTGTATTTCCCTCTACAGTACACATACCGGTACTATAGATGGCCCACTATTGTACATCCAATAGAAAAACAGGTTGCATGCCCAAATCGAATTCAGTATTATAAGGATTCTTGTAAAAATCCTGGGCATAGAGGTTCACGCTTTGGAAGTACGCCGCCTACAGCACCGTAGGATTTGCAAAAAAACAGAAAAAGACGAGCTTCGGAGTTTAGCGGTTTAAGTTCCGAAAATGCGCCAAAAACCAAAAACCAAAAAGAAATTTGAAAGTTTCCATGGCTAGGATCTGCTGTTGGTTAACTTTCCGTCGATTCGAAGAAAACCACAAACATTCCCTTCCCAAAATCGGGGTACTGGGGTGAAGCGGTTAGAAAGGCACATATATACGTATGTATTTACAGGCATTACGATGCCACAATACACGCATTATATTACACCAAGTACGACGGGAAAAAAAACATCACAATCGATAAAATAAAAAAATCACCACTTCATTCAACATGTACCATCCATTCCAGTAGAAATGCACTTCATTCAATCAATGAACATGACGAGATTCCACACGGCAGACAGATCCCGATCTAACGTAGATCATACAGATCCTATATATGTCGGTATAATATGTTGTGCAAGATCTGTTTAATAAAGATCCAACCCGGGAAATACTTGCTGGAGCATACAGACCATACGGCTCCCACTCGGCATGATACATAGGCCATGCAGATCACATACCAGGTATACGTCTGCCCTGGAAAACACAGATCATCTATAGATCAAAAGGGGTCTGATCTATCCGTGTATGTGTCAGGTTCACAACATGTGACCCCTTCCCCTACCCCCACCCACCGTGACTAGGGATGCGAACGGGGTATCGGGGGGAAGCTGAGCGGCGATTGGCTTAAGCTTTTCCGTAATCTGCTCGCAAGCATCCAGGGCAGCCATGCCGTACAGGTCGGTCGACAACGACGCCGCGGTGGGAGAAGTGTTGGCCACTTTGTCGGTAGACGTCTCGGCAACATGCACCTGCACATAATAACGGAGGCGAAAAGTTACAAAATACCAGAGACGCAACAAGAACAAGGGGGGGGGGGGGGGGGGAGGCGATACGAGATAAGGAAGGTGCGGGAGGCAGGAAGGTAACAATTGGGAGGGGGGGGGCGTTACAAGATAGGGAAGGTGGGGGAGGCAGGAAGGTAACAAAAAAAACTACGGGAGGGGGAGAGATATGGGGGTAGGGGAAGGGGGGGACTTCGCCAAAAGGAAGCACGGAGTGGGGGGGGAGGGGCATACAGATTGGATGTCGACTAAAAGTTGGTCAAAGGTGTAGAGGTTGTTGGTCGACGCCGAGGCAGCGGTGGGAGAAGTGTTGGCCGCTTTATCCGTCGACGTCTCAGCGACATGCACGTAAATAATGTTACCGCGGATAAAAAAACGACACAGTAGGAACGGAGCACAACAACGTGGAGGCGGGGTGCAAGAGAAGCGGGGCTCGACAAAACCACGTCCGCCACAACCCTCACCAACCCCACTCGTATGCTTTAGCAGTACTACCACTAATACATCTACAGTGACCCATCGATATCGCCGGTATGTACCCGCCGGAAACACCGGCACCACTCCGCATATTTCCACTACTGGTTGTTCCCATCTTTGACAAGCGGGTTCGCAGGCAACATACCGGGCAACCGGCACTACACGACCGGCACTAGATAGAGGGACCACTACTGTACTGTTACAACTAAAGTACTACCACCAATATCACTTCCACTAACACTACAAGACCATCACTACTATCACTACCTCCACCACTACTAGCACTCCGACTGATGCTCCCACTGCTACAACCAGCCCCGCTACTAGTACCAAACCACCAACCCTCCACCAGCAGCACAATCCTTATCGTAGCATGGGTGACTTTGATAGCACGACCCTTACTTACTCTGCAGCAATAGTCACCGCTTGACAGGCCTTTGTGTGCAGCCCTTGCTCCATTTCCGTCCGGCCGTAACCAACCGCTCTTCCCCACACCCCCACCCCCCTTCAGCCTCCACCCCAGCCCCCTCTACTTCTAGCCCATTTACCGATCCCACCCACCCCACCCCCACAACCTGCCTCACCCCTCTTCCAGCCCACCCCCACCCCCACCCCCACCACAATTCCCATTCACCCTGCATCACCACAACCTCCACCCCCCACCCCACCCCACCAACCCAAATGGTGTTGCAACTCTTTCGTGTAGCTACTCAGAGTCAGTTCAGGAGCCGCGTCAGTAAGCAGCACTGTGGCCAAACCTTTCTCCCCCCCCCACACCACTGCAACGCGAATGTTGAACCAATGGTATTCCAACGATGTCGCGTCCCCCTTCTGCAAAATTGTCCAAGCGCCAACCCCATCCCGTCGAGAAACAAAACAATAACGAACAAATAAATAAAAAATAAATTAATAAATCGTTAATATTATATTAACTGATTAATAAAATATACCAATCATTAGTAATGTGAACCAAATGGTTGTTACTAACTATTAATTCATTAATTAAATACCCACTATATGTCTATCATACCAGGGTCTTATACTTCGGGGGGGGGGGGATTAAAAAAGAAAACTGGCATCGTACCGGTGCAGCACGTATAACACAGAATGCTCGCGCAATACGGGGGGGGCAGCAAGGCGGTGGTGTGCTGGTGTGCCAGAGCAATATGACCACCTTATGTAGGGAAGCTGCCTTACTCGTTCCAGGTTATGAGTGCAATTCTCCAGTCGTCCCAAGCGATTTTGACCGCCTTATATCGGGATACCGCCTTATATAGGGATACCGCCTTATTGAGGGCGCCCTACTGTATGATTGTATGTTACAGGCCAGTCACTCAGTTCAGGAACCCCCGTCAGTTACTAACAACGTGGCCAAACCCTGCTACCTCCCCCCCCACCCCCCCCCCCCCACCGCCCCACCTCCCCCTACAACCCGAAAATCAAACCCTTACATTCTCCGCCTCGATGCCAAATGCGCTGGCCACGACCTGGCAGACCTTGGTGTGCAGCCCCTGCCCCATCTCCGTCCCTCCGTGGGTAACTAGAACCGTACCGTCCAGGTAAACGTGCACAAGCGCCCCGCCCTGGTTCAAGAAACCAGCAGTAAAGCTGTCTCGCGGGCGTTACAGGGAAGGGAGTAGGGGAGTGTTTGCGGGAGGGGGCTAGATGTAACGCAGCGATTAGACACGCACACAAGGATTTGCAGGAGCTACAAGGGCCGCGCAGGGGAGGGGGTGATTGCGTCAAGCCGCGATTGGGTCAAGAGACCAGCAGCAAAGTTGTCACGTGGGCGCCGCCTGAAGGTTTTGCGGGAGACACAAGGGGGGGGCAGGAAGGGGGCGGGGGGGCGGAGAGAAAGTTCCGCAAGAGTTGCCAAGGGAGGGTGCACTGTAAGGGATGTAGGGGTTGGGGGCGGGAGAACGAGGGATTGGGTCCAGGCGCACCCAGGTGCAACAAACAGCAATAAAGCTGTCCCGTGGAGGCGACCAGACGGTTTCCTAGGAGTTGTATACAAGCAGGGATGAACGTTGCCTGTAACGGTAACGCAAAGGTAAGTTGAGTTGCGGGTGCGAAACAGCATTTTTTTGCGATAATTCAATGTGGCGTAGCGTTCCCTGAACGGAAACGCCTCCATTCACATTGCAAAACCTCATAGATTGCACCTCCCCTATGGTGAAAACTATGTCAGCGGTTCACCTTTTCCTTTTCGTAGCAACAACGGTAACAAAAGTAGACGTGTTATTTTCTTGTGTCACCCGGAAATGTGTCAAAAAATTGGGGTAACGTCCAGCCGTGGTCACAAGGGCGACACAGGGAAGAGGACAGGGGATGGGTGCGGGAGGAACTATAGGAGGCAACCGGCACTATACAACCGGCACAGCAGAGGGACCACTACTGAACCGGCACTGCAGAGGGACCACTACTCAACCCGCACTGCAGAGGGACCACTACTCAACCCGCACTGCAGAGGGACCACTATTCAAACGGCACTGCAGAGGGGCCACTATTCAAACGGCACTGCAGAGGGGCCACTACTGTTCTGGTCTTCGGCCCCTTATTAATCGTGCAATTATGACCATAATTGAGTAGTCCTACTATACCCCTGAGTGGTGTACCTGATGCCGAATTTGGTCGGAATGACCGAAAGGCCTCGCTTCCTCCAGCGGCTTCCAGCGTTAAACGACTCAACCTGCCGTGGGAGGGCGGACAAGAAGTGGGCATACCGTAGGGGTCCCCCAGTAAGGCGGTCTGAGTAGGGCGATTCCCGATATAAGGCGGTCATACTCGCTTGGCGCGATTGGGGAATTGCACCAATAACCTGGACTGAAGGAAGCGGCTTCCCAGTATACGGCGGTCATGTTGCTCCAGCACATCAACCACGGTCTTAATAGGGGTCCCCTGCTTGCCTACTTGTATCTCTTCAGCGTATTTTTCCAAAGCAACGTTTCTTGTTGTAAGCTTTACGCTTTCTGAACTTTAACCCAGCTTTTGCCTATTACGCTCCAAAACAGGTCAACTTGAGCCATTTTTATTCTATCCGGAAATTAAGGATATCGCTTGCGCATTCACACTGTAAAAATAATGAAATGGCTTACACATTTCCGAACTAAGTGGTATCTAATAAATCATACTGGTACTGTACTCGGCAAATCATACTGCAATTAATATGATGACATCATGACTGATTTCCTGACGTCGCCTTTCATTCCCAGCTCAATTCGAAGGAGATTTCACACCCAACGACCTTCTAGACAAGCCGTGGTCACACGTGCGCGTCCTTGTCCCCTCCGGAACGTTGCTTCATTGATATCGTGCATAGGGTACATCCAGCATTTGCACTGCTTGTCGATTATCATCGAATATTGGTATCTCGTACATCGCCCCAGGAAAAACAGTAAAACCTCAAACTCTTGCGATAACAAGAGAGGGGGGGGTTCATCACCTACTTGCGACGGCGTTCAACTTCTGCTCACCGCTGCATATTCAACCAAACTACCACCACCACCGCCAACATCACCCAACACCAACACCAACAACACCACCAAGAACAAGAACAAAAATAACCACCGCAACAACAGCAGCAACAACAACAACAACAACAGAGCCACCACTTCCAACAACAGAGGGGGAGTTCACCTCCTTGCGACGGCGTTCAATTTCCGCCCACCGCTGCATGTCAGACCAAGCATCGCGAACATTCCACGCGAGTAGACTTTGCCCGAAGTGAGTAACATCGCCCTCCTGCCATCAAGATCAAGTTTATAGCAAGCGGCAGTATCAAGGAGTGTTATCAAGAGTGGGGGGTAAGGAAGCGTTACTAACAAGCGGCTCTATCGAAATGCGGTGTCGAAAGGGGCCTGATGGGGGGGGGGGGGTTCGTTTAAGGGTGTACACTTCTTATAACGGTTTCGACGTATTGTAGTACGCCAGTGGTCGCTCTATAGAGCCGGTTGAGTAGAGCCGCAGAGAACATTCGGTTCGCTCTTTCCCTTACCGCTGTAGTATGCCTCCGATGCCCGCGTCTGATGCGTGCTACGATACGGGTATTAAAATTCCTTTTTGACCAAACAAAATCTGGCCGAACGATCTCTTCGTCTGAGGAACTAGTCAACATCCCTAGAGGACCGTTTTTGGTTTACAAACGGGCGGGCTTAGCACCACCCAGCCAATAATAGCAAAGATGGGTGTCGACCACCCAACTAATCCAAACTCACAACTGAAGTGTATTTACCTCGCAAAGACGAGTACCGACCGCTAAACCGGTCGAACTCACAGCTGACGAATTTGAAATAGTTATTTAAAAAGTGTTGTCCGAATAAGCACGCGTAGGGCATGGAATTGTTCATGGGGTGACATCTTCATCGCTTTTCAAAGCTAGTTTTGGGAGAGAGAGGGTTCCAAGGGAGGTGGCGTGCTACGATTGGGGGGGCAATTTTAGGCTACTTGTTTTGTGATGGACGAGAAGAAACCACCAAATATCGTTCAATGCCGATTTATTCTTTCACAATTGCTATTCGTTACATACGTACAATGGATTATTTATCTTTTCGTTCAAAAGTCATATTTGAGTGACCTTTAGACCCCCTTAAGCGAGGAACCTCAAAAAGAAAAAAATTAGATGCACCCCTACGGTGGCGTGCGTCGGTGAGTCAGAGGTCGCAAACGACAGGCGCACCCTGTACTATAGCGTGCGTCGTCTGTCGACCCGGCTCACCTTGTACATGTTGTCCGTGCGGAGCTGGAAAGCGCTTACGCCGATGGTTGTGGCCAAGTGCTCCATCACGGTTTCCGTCACAAGCATGCCCTAGTTCAGACACGAGGGTCGGGCGCAAACCAAGCCACAACATGAAAAAAAGCGTCATGCAACACAGCACAAATCAGCAAACTGCCGAAAACCAAAACCAACCAAAAACAGACATCACAACGGAAGAAACTGCCAAAAACCAAAACCAGAGCAAAACCCCGAGAACACAGCAGAATAAACTGCAGAAAACAAAAATCAAGACAAAAACAAAACACAAAAAATTGCCGGAAAACACCAAACGAAACAAAGAACACCACCCAGAAAACTGCCGCGCACGGGCCGGAGGGTGTGGCAGCTAACCCTGTGTTGTGAACGCTACAGTCAAATTGGCACATGACACATACAGCAACACAACGAATTGCGGTGAGTTCGTATAAATACAAGCTTTACAAGGGCTCCGCATGGGTGCCGGCATATGCTTCGAATAGTCGAATTTATACTCGTATTGTTTGTCAAATGTTTTGATATCTGACTTGCGGGATCAAGTATAAGCCTACCGTATATTAAGTGTTGTGCATATACCAAGTGTTGGAGTACGATTAACGAAGACACCGCCACTTAGTACAGGATGCGTGGGCAAGGCTACGGTGGGAGGGTCGCCTATAGGGCTACTCTGCATGTCGTTATTCCATTTGCCATCCGAAAAAGTGCAGCGCTAGTGCTAACGAAAACGAAATTCAACCTTGACATTTTGCTTTTCGGTTTCAGAGCATGGATCGCCTGCATTGGATTGTACGTCGTTTGTTACGCTAAACCATCGAAGTCTCTTAAAGTTCGATTATGGACCAGGTACAGAGCGAACGGCGCCAGTGGCCTGGACTCGGTGGCGAAAGAAGAGGAGTGCCCCTCTACCGCAGCCATGATCGAAAGCAATGTCAAGTGTTAAACTACGCCCAAAAAATGTCACAAATAGCTACACAACGATAGCACGTGCAGTGCTCGATTAAAGTGATTGGGATCGGATTCATGCAGGCTCTGGTCTCACCCTCGATCTGATATTTGGAATATTTAGCAGAGTCTTACATGCCTCAGCCTCGTTTCCTTTGCAGGTCTCAAAAACCCAGGATATTTTTCAGCCTCATATATTTATGATTTATGACATTCAGTTGTCGGTCTTTTTTTGGTATGTCCCATTTGCCAGTCTCCTCCTGGATGACTCTGTCTCTGAAACCAAGCAAGCGACTAGACGATCAAGCCGGACCTGGATAACAAGTATCAAGGACTAGTTTTCGCCGAGAGTGCTAAACGTTTAGCTCGGCAATCCTGCATGCAATACGGACTTGAATACCACTTTGTTGGTAACATACTGACAGCTATGAACAGATGAAATACATGGCATGGTCAGACTTCAGAAAAAACACTGTTTCAGGCAAACGCTATGCCCAATAACGTCCAAAAAATACCGAAAATTGGCTTTTTAGAGTTGCTTTCGCATTGAACTATAATTTTATATTTCCACATTACTGCAGAAAAAAAGAGGGTGGAGGGTTTTCCTATTGTCGCTCCTGGAACTTACATAAACGTCTCATAAGTTTGCGCGATGGTAGCTATTGATCTCGGTTAATATTCCAAATATTCGACCCTTATTCGAAAACGGGATTTTACGGTCTCAGCTATAGCGGAATTTTAGTCTGGCGGGATATGCCCATTTGGCCGCCCTCAAGTCCCGACATATCTTATCTAGGGTGCTGTTAAATCTGAATTCCCACTGTAGCCGATTATTGAACCTGACCCGTCAGCAAACCAGCCCCTTCAAACAATCAGCCACCCACACGAACAAACGAATAGCGAGACAATCACACAACCAACAAAACAACCAACCAACCAACCAACCAATCAATCAACAAAGCAAGCAATCAACACCCAAACCAACCAATTAATCCCAATCCCCCAACATCACACCAAAGTCCCAACCAACAAAACAAAGGAAGAGGCACATACTTCTGGTTGGGTTGACCAACGAGGTGACTTCCTCAATCTGCTGGCGTTCTCAGCAAGAACCCCGACTCGCTCGCGGTCGGTTTGGTCCAGCTAGTCTACTCGTGAGGTCTTCTCCCCGCAGCGAGAGACAGGTGGTAGGCGCCTGTCTTTATTTCCGACATCCAGTTTAACCCCAACCCCCAACCCCCGACATACACATGCCTGATTATCTATGTACGTACGATAAGCCGCTATTTGCCAGTTTCTTCATTTACGGAGACCGTCAGTTCGTCTATGATACAGGCAAACCTATTCACCCGAACCTCTCGAAAACTCACCAATCAAAACATCCAACTAACCAACCAGCCAACAAATTCCTAGCTACGAACCTGAGGGCCGCCGAAGCCTCTGAACGCTGTGTGGGAAGCCTGGTTGGTCTTGCACACGAACCCTTCCGCCCTCAAAGTTGGCCACCTTCTCTCCATTAAAAGCACAAAACGCGCAGAATACAAAACATTACATGTGATAGGAAACCCAGAGCGGTGGGGGGGGGTGTACTCAGTTATTGCGCAGCTTCAGTCGCATGAACTTAAACCCTCGGTGGCGGGGGTGTACTCGTTTCATGCATAGCCATATTCGCATGGCCATAGTGGTATGACCCTCGCATCCCTACAATGCCGGGACGGAGCACGGTGTTTTCACCGACCAAACAGACATCGCGTGGACCTAGCGCGGAGCGATGTGAGGTGTTCGGCGAGTCGCAAGGACGAGCTTCATCCTACTGGGAATCGCGTGTCTGGCGGACTTCATCACCGTGTATGTTAATGAATCCATGTGTTTTCTGGTGTGGCCACCTCCAGAGACAGCAACGGGTATAGTACGTAACCGCCTCATGGGTGCTTTACCGCAAACACAATACGTGCCGTCATCCCCTTTGCGCGGAGTTGAGGTTCTCCACCCCGCACAGTACGATCACAGTAACTCGACCACCACGAAACGTCTACCACCCAAGCTTAAAAACGAGACGTGAAAAAAACGGCAACCTGGTTGTCTAGCGCACGTATTGAGGGGCGTTTTCTACAGCGTCGTTGTTAATCGACACCAACCCCAGCAGCGCAGCAGCAACAGCGGCAACCCGGGCAGCATGGGGGGCGCTCATTTCATGCGCAGCCGTAGTCGCATGACCATACCGGTTAGTAGCTATTAGTAGCTATTGGACCTTCGCATCCCTACAATGCCGGGACGGAGCACGTCGGATTTTACCCGCCAGGCATACGTCGCGTGCACCAAGCGCGAAACACCGTGAGGTGTTTGGCGAGTCGCATGAAGGGTGAGTTGCATCCTGCAACAGTAAGAGCCACTTGTGAGGCAGCCTTGGCACCTTGTACTCAACCTCTTGCGTATTGATAACGGCTTCGAATGTATAAAAACTTTTCTGGCAAGGAAGGTCAACGTTCAACACCAAGGATCAATGGCAAGCCACCCGACCCATCAAAAACCATAAAAACACACACATATATATAGAAGGAGCTTCGCTACGCGGGCGGTATCCGCCCGCTAAGCTAGCTTGGAAATATCAAAACGTGCAGCAGAGGTCTATAATTTGGTGCTACTTACGACTTGCCAATGCCAAGAGCTCCATGCTCCAGAAAAATAACAAGGACGTCGCATTCACGAATGAATTACGTCATCCGCACAAAAGAGAAAGGACGCGGAGAGAAGAAGAGTAGCAGTGTTGTATCTTAATGGGTTGGAAATAAAGGCAAGGAACGCAAAGAAAGCCGAGAAGGTTCTCCGAGAAGAGTCTTTAGGCAGGCGTGCCCCGGGTGGGAGCGGTGAGAGCAAAGCAAGGTATTTTAATCAAGTGATTCAAAGACGAACTACTTGCCGAGACAACTGTTAATATGTTTACAGTCCATGTAGGAGAACCATAGTTCGGTTACTGCTGCTACTACTAGTACTCCCCCTACTCCTCCTCGTCCTGCTGCTACTACTACAACTACAACAACTACTGCAATGCTACGTCTTCTCTTAATCAAACCACTCCTACCACCACCACTACTACTATTCTTCTACAATATACATTAGTATTGATATAAGCGACAAACTGAAAGCGCGGCAGCGTGATTTATCAAATTCCATAACAATCAACGAGCAAAAAATATTATGAGTAGCGGGAATGATGAACCCGATGCGCGATAAAACCAAGGCACGTACCGGGGGGAGACAAGGGAAGATACTTGTGACAACGGCTTGGCCAGAAGGTCGCTGAGGATAAAAACCTCTTACGAGTTCGGCTGAAAAGTAAACGTGACGATAATAAATATACCTGTAACAAGGTCGCTGAGGATAAAACCTCTTACGAGTTCAGCTGAAAAGTAAAGGTGACGAAAATGAATATACCTGTAACAATTGTCGATGTGGAAGAGAGCCCTTTCCATTACCGACGCAGAGAGGTCCAGGCTGCACCCAGCGTTGCTGTACAGCTTCACGTCCATCCCACAGAGCTTGCCACTCCTGCGAAGAGCAGTCACGGACACCACGAGAAACGATGAAGCAATCAAACGTAGTACGGCACACGCCACGAAAACAACCACAATCGATAATACCGTCACAAACATTCACTGCCTCAAATATAACTAAGCAACCAAACCACCACACAAAACAACCTAACCACTACATGCCACCACACAAACAAGACAACCACAACATCCAAAGCACCAGTTGTACACACCATCAACAACAGTCGCATCACAAAAAAGGAGGCAAACCAAGCCCGCCACCATCATCACCGCAGCCCGCAACATCAGCATCAACATCAACACCAACATCAACACCAACGTCAACACCAACGTCAACACTAACGTCAACACCAATGTCAACACAACGTAAAACAACACCACCAAAACAACCACCGCAACTACCAACATCAACAGCAAAACCACCTCCATCTAGGACAACACCGTTGCAGTTACCTTTAAGCATAATGTTACCGCTACCGTTGTCCCGCTGCCGTTACCATTACCACACACTTTACGTCATCGTTACCAGCACTACATCTACCATTACCGTTGCCATTGCCGTTTCCGCTACTAATACCGTCAATATCACCGTTACCGTTACCGCCACCGTCACAATTACCATTACCGCCACGTCTACCATTACCGTTCCATGTTACCGTTATCATTACCGCACAGGTTACCGTTACCGTTATCGTAACCGCTACTATTACCGTCACCGCCACCGTCACTGTTACCATTACCGACTCCGTCCCCGTTGACAATACCGTTACCGTCCCCGTTACCGTCGCCGTTACCGACTCCGTCCCCGTTGACAATACCGTTACCGACATCGCTACCGTTAGCACTCTTGCTCCTGCTACCGCTACCGCTAACGCTAGCATTGATGCTACCGTCATCGTTACCGCCACCGTTACCGTTATCGCCACCATCCCCGACAACGCCACCGTCATCACCAGCGTCACCTCTATCGTCACCGTTACCCATACCGCTACCGAAACAACCCCTCACTTTGTGGCGCCAGCTGTGTATCTCGCCAGGAAGGCGTGCCTATGGCCGGTAATCTGCATGTCCACATCCCTGTCCACGCAAAGCCGCACCGGCCTTCCCGTGACGTGAGCAGCCAGCGCAGCGACGCACGAGAGGAACATAGACCGGGTCTCCTTGCCTCCAAAAGAGCCTCCCATGCGTTTCGTCCTGCAGACCACCTGGCGCAAGGTGAGGTGTATGGGTATGTGTATTGACACCATGCAACACGCAACACAGCACGCCGTAAGACTGTCAAATAATATCACCACGTTTTTTTTCCCCGTTTCCCTACTCCATAAACACAAGAGTAATAAAACCCCGCCATCTCTTCGCCTCTTTATGCAGTCGAAAAATTACAGCAGCGTGGGATGAATTTTAGAGCCAATTTTATTAATCCAAAACCAGGGGGCGGGACACGACCACAAAAACGCCTGTGGAAAAACCTCGAAACACGCCAGATAACACACCCCCTGGAATCAACTTCAAAGCCGAGCACACTGGAAGACTGTCAAATATTCCCGCCAAGATATTTCCCCCGTTTCCCTATTCCATAACCACGATAATAATCGAACCCCCTCCATCTCCTCTCCCCATTTTTACAGCTGAAAAATAACAGCAGCGTGGGATGAATTTTAGAGCCGATTTTATGTATCCAAAATGAGGTGGGGGCACACACGACCACAACGACGCCTGTGGAAAAACCTCGAAACACGCAAGATAACACACCTTCTAGAATCCAACTTCAAAAGCCTATTTGAGAGCCGATTTGTTTTTATCCAAAACCAGGGGAGGGCACACACGACCACAAGAACGCCTGTGGAAAAATCTCGAAACACGCAAGATAACACGCCCCCTGGAATCAATTTCAAAGTCGATTTCATCCAAAACCGGAATCGCGTCTTGGGGAAGATTTTCGTCGAGATGATGAATCCATAAACACAGTCGCTCGGCGTTTGTTTGCACTCTCCCCGTTGTCGAGAAAATCATCTTCGAACATCCTCCTAGGGCGTGAGTTATCTGGCGTGTGATATGTACGGTATACGGTATGCAAGGCAAAAGGAGCAACAACAGACAGTAGCATACCAGTACACCGCCACAGCAGCATATCTGGTACAGCAATACCAGCAACATTACCAGGCAATACCAAACAACAACAACAACAACAACCTGCATCTACTTTACTACAAGTGCCCGAAAACACGAAGCACCAACGGGTGCAGCATACACCCCCGGACCCCTTCGTCCCACCTCCCCTCCCCATCCCCCACTTACCCTCCAATGCCCCTATCCCTCCTTCCCCCCATGTTTTCCTCCATAGCCCCCCCCACCCTTGTTAGGGAAGGCGTCCGCTGGCAACGGCGGTGTAAACCAAGCCTCTCGCTACGTGAGCTAGTTCACCAGGGTGCAGTTTGGTTTATCGTTTTTTCGTTTCGGCGATAACAAAGATGGTGGTCGAGTAATTATCATATTGTAAAGAGTGGAGAACCTTAACTCCCCGGAAGGGAGATAATATCACGAAAGTGTGCATATATGGCAAGGTACCATAGTATCCCCATTGCTGTCTCTGGAAGTGACCACATCAGAAAAAAAATCGAAGCATTCGAAGCTGTCCTCCATATTCAATAAATGTACGCACAAGGTGCGGAAATCCACCTTACAAACCGTTCACGGTAGGATGCAGCTCACCCATCATGATTCATGCGACTGAACACCTCATGGCGCTTCGCGCTTGGTGCACGCGATGCCTGCCTGGTCGGTGATAACCCGACGTGCTCCGTCTCAACATTGTAGGATGCAAGGGTCGATGCTCATATTACAACGACTAGGCATGAAATGAGTACCCCCCGCCCCTTAATCCCTCCCCCACCTCCTCAATGCCCACCCGTTCCCCCACTACCCCCCCTCCACCCTCAACGCCTCCTAATCTTCTGAAGATCGATCCCGCAAAGCCCCCCCCGCCCCTCCACCACCCTCCACCTTCGTCCCGGCATTGTTGGGGTGCGAGGGTCAACCGACATACGACTACGGCAATGCATGAAATAAATACACCTCACCCCCCGTCCTCCCCTCTCTTGACATCAACTCCCTCCAGCCCCCCCCTCCAGCGCCAAAAGCCTCCCAGACTCCTGACCTTATTTTGATCAACACCACACACGCTGGCGCATAGGGCCTGTGTCTTCGTTGGGTTTTGTGTCGATGCAAAAATTTCCAAGCTTCCATTTTCGCCTGGCACAGCTAGAGTAGCGTTGGTTTCTAGATAGAAATGCTCTTGGGCGCCAATCTGAACGAAAAGTGTTAAATACGGGGGTGGGGGGGGGTGGGGGGGGAGGGAGGAAGGAAAGGCGAGAGGGAGAGAAAGGTGAAACAGGTTTTGACCGCGGCTGATGATTATGATGACCATGGGAATGGTACCACTATAGCTCATTTCCGTGAAATCTAGCCCATGGCCACGAATAAGGCTCCAAAAACCATCCCGAAGGCAAAAAAAACAAGCAACCCAGTGCAAAATTATGCAACGGGGCACCTGCACGCCGGTGAACGGCAACAGTTGCGAAAACATATAGTGTAGCACGAAGAACCCACCCAGAGCATGTAAAACCGGATATAACGTTCGTAACAAGCACCGGAAGAACAAAAGGATCGTTTCACGTACCCGACAGATCACGATATGTTAACAGATCATATAGATCATATCTGTCGTTATGATCGTTTCACGTACCCGGCATATGACGATCTGTTGATAGATCATATAGATCATGTATCTGTCGTTATGATACGTTGTGCAAGATCTGAGTAGTACAGGTCCGACCCAGGAAACAGGTGCTAAAGGCCAAGCAGGTCATACGGTTCTCAACCGGCAAACATAATCCTAACCACGCACATCTCCTATATATCAGGGATCTGTGGTGTTGAAAAGTATCTGCCCTGGACGGCAGATCATTAAACGGCAGCTGATCTGTCCGATGTGTGGAGTATTTCTCGAGGCGAAGCCATCTACGAACACCTGTCCTGAATGCAGACCAAGACACCTAACACGCTAGGGGTGTGCGAATACCTGCGTTTTCTAAGCGGGTACCACTTGAGGAGCTCTATACATCGCCAAAAACTGTTGTTAGAGAAAAGTTAAAACTACAACCCTGTGAAAAATGCCCACGGCCTATTAAAAAAGCTATAGAACGAACAATGTTGCCAAATAGAACAGGCATTCTAACGGTATCGGGTTGAGGAGCCCCGTCGACCAGAAACACTTTCGTCAAAACGTGTTACAGTAGTAGTCGTCCCTCTATAGTGCCGGTTGCCCGCTATAGTGCCTGGCACAGAAGAGAACAACCGGTATTGGCAACACGCGGAGTAGCACCGGTTGCGGCTATAATGCCGGTGCTTTCGGGTGGCACATACCGGCCCTTTAGAGGGACCATTACTGAACCTCAACCGTGGCACGAGGCACAAGAAAAAACAATAGAACTTACCCTTAGCTCACCCTCGACGACCACGTCGGCGGCAGCCAACGCCCCCTCCGAATCACCCTCGACAATGGATGTTCCTCCGCTCCCGTAAAAGCTGCCGAACCGAGCGAGGTTGCGCCGCATCCAGCAGTGAGGTTGCACCACATCCAACGGAGAGGTTGCACCACATCCAACAGAGAGGTTGCACCACATTCAACGGAGAGGTTGCACCGCATTCAACAGTGCAGTTGCGCCGCATCCAACAGTGGGGGGAATTGTCCAGTCGAGGGAAGATGCAGGAGTGGGATGGGGTGGGGGGGCTTATTTATAGCACACACAAAATAAAAGAGCGCCTCACGCTTGAAGAGCATGGGATATGGCAATCGAAATTCCATACTCAGCTACGGTGATCTCCCTATCGTGCCGGCATGCGGCAGCCAACGATACCGGCAATATACCGGAAACTGGCACTATTGAATATAGTACCGATACTGGTACTAGCACATTGGATTCCAGTCGTGCCAAGCGATTTCACCAGCACTAGGCACTGTTCGACCGGCACTATATACTGTATAAGTAGAAGAAATATGATGGGAAAATGTGTAAGATTCCGGACAGAAAACCGGGTCGCAAACTGGACAAAACATCCAACAGGAACTGATAACGATGGTCGGAGAAGCGAGCGGAGGTAGAGAAAACAATAAAAAATATGGCCACATGGTACACTGACGTTACCGACGTGTGATGGGTTAGATTTTTTTTACGGAATACTCAAGGAACTCAATCCAGACAAAATTACAAATTAAATCCCACACAAATTCCAAGTAGTTTGTCCTCAAAAGCGTGAGCGCAGTTCTGGATTACAGCAATTTTTACCCCGCACATATATTTTGGGGGCGGGCATTTTGCGACTTCCAAATTCTGTTGGGTTGGAAAACACGCAGTACTTCGAAGCAATAGCCTTAAAACCGACGAACGCTATATTAGCTCAAGGTCAACCAACCCACCAGAAAAGTAAGAGCGGTAAGTAAACATAGTTTTAACGATTTTTTTCGCTGGTTTTTCGCGGGTTCGGTTGGCCTTGGGAAGCGTTCTGAGATAGAGGTGGACCACGTTTTTTCTTAATACTATCCCTCAATTTTGGGCCTCCCACAAAAAACTGATCGGGAGAAAAATAAAACTGCTACCGGATGAAAAATCCCATGGGCGGCGATGGCTTCGTCTATCGTCATACTGGCCGGTAGCTCCTCATACCGAACCGTCGTCAGTTTCGCCGAATCTTCAACATTTTTCCAGTAATATACGTAGCAAAAACATATGGAACTAAATAATGATCCCCTCACCTCCTGGCGGCGATAGCGTCTTCTATCGTCATAATGGTCGGCAGCTCTTCGTACCGAACCGTCACCAGTTTCGCCGCCTTTTCTGCGAGGAGGGCGGTGTCCGCCAGCACGGCACCGATGACCTGTCCTACACAGTGAACCTGCCATAAGAGGACACGGGAGAGGGTGGGGCGGGGATCAACGAGACCGAAAGGGGGAGGGTGGGTCGATAAATCCACCACGGAAATTCGTGCGAGGGGTTCGTTAAGGTACGCGCTTTATGGCGCTGTAACCGAATAAGGCACAATTCGATGTGAGTCGACGAAGGGAAGAAATAGCGGGAATCTTTCCGTTATATAAAAGAAGGCGCGCACCGTAATAGGGAGGGGGGAGAAGCACCTGCATAGTGGCCCCGGATCTGAGTTACATCTAGCGAGGGAGAACGAAAAAAGAAAAAAAAGTGCGAAGATAATAGAAGGGATGAGCAAGAGTAAACCGTCGTTGAACAACGAAAAAACTAAAAATAACTCAAAAGGAAACGCCACGAACAAAGTACGGAGCCAAAACAAATCACAAGCGCAAAAATTGATAAGTGTGACAAGCGGTGTCCAAACCTCGCTATCGGCAAAGACTTCCTCGTCCATCACGACCGCTCCGATTGCGTTCCCTCCGGGAACGTCCCCCGATCCCACATAACGTAACACGCCTTCCAATTTCAAGGCCTCAGAGGGGTCTACACCCAGCAGCTTGGCGTGGGGTTTTGTTGAGAGGACAAGGCCAGCGTAGAGCGCTCCGACGGGAGACGGCATGTCGTCCGTGTATATGGCCTCACCGGTAACCTGCGTCGCGACAGAAAAACAAAAAAAGCGTTGAAACCGCATTTAAACACCAGGCAAATTAGGGAAACCCCCATACTGACGGTTGCCCACCAGAGTGAGTGGGTATGGATTTTATCGGGACGTATCACATGGGAGAAACCAGTAGTCCCAATACGAGGAATAGTGCCGGTTGCCGGTATAGTGCAGGTGTTTCTCTCTAGAGTGCACATACCTGCACCATAGAGGAACCACTACTGTATAGACAACAATTGCAACAACTTAGAATGCGGAAGCTGGTGGACGGTACGAAAACATGGCGTTTCGTAGAGGGGACAAGGCAGGCGCAGAGCGTTCCGACGGTACACGGCATGTCGTCGGTGTAGGTGTAGATGACTCCGGTGCCCTGCGTCATCGCTACAGAAAAACATGAACTATTCCTGCGTGTTAAAAAAACACTTTTATATACCAGATGTAGAGGTAATAATAACAGCTCTTGAGGGTGATTGTTAGTAAGAAGACATGGGAGGCCGGTGTAGAGCGGTCCGACAGGAGACGGCATCTCGTCGGTGGAGATGGCTTCACCGCCAACCTGCGTTGCGACAGAAAAAGCGAACTACGCGTTGACACCACTTATATCACTTTTATATACAGAGTACAAGGTATAGAGATAACAATTATGAAGACCTACTTAGACAGCTAAAGGTGGTTGTGAGTAAAAAAACATGGGGGTTTCGAAATGACGACGAGGCCGGGTGTTGAGCGTTCCGCCAGGAGACGGCATGTTGTCGGTGTAGATGGTTTCGCCCGTAACCTCCGTAGCGACAGAAAAATGAAAAGCACAACAAAACTGAAACGGAACCGACAACGACAGCGAAAATGAAAACAACAAAAACGAAACGAAAAACGAGCCAAAAACACAAGCAAAGCACAAGGACAAATCACGTCACCGTATGAACGTTTATATGTTTCAGGTGATTCCTCTCAATTTTTTGTTTTGTTATATAACCCCCTGCATTCCCCATCATCAATCTCACTGACCCACCTGAAGGGCGGCAGACATGTGCGGCACAGACTTCCCCACGTCGTTAACGCCTCCCGTCTTCTTCAATTTCCCTCCTCCTTGTCCCGACTCCGGGATGGGCGCGTGAGGGACGGGCCGCGCCATCTGCATACCGCCGTTCTGTTGCACAAGTTTTGTATTGTATTGTTCAGTGGAATCACGAATACGCGTCACCAGCAGCAGCGGAGCAGGACACACCGAAGAAAAGGAACGTGACGAAAAAAAAACGAAAAAAAAAGGCGGGAAGATGATAGGCAGCAGCAGCAGTAGCAGAGCGTTGCAGACAGAGAAAAACAAACGGGGAACGAAAAACAAACGAGAAACAAAGACGAGGAAAACGGTATAAAAGCAAACAATCAAAGAAACGGTCAAGATCGATAACTCAACTAAGAAAAATACGCTCAACAAACGAGAGGACGACAAAGTACAACGCGGTCAACCAAACTTACGACGAAGATATTCAACAACGAGTTCACGAAAAAATGACTGCCATCAACGCTCCCCGCCACCGCTGCCACGGGCCCAAGCGTAACGTGCGCGCACCGCAACAGCAGCATCAGGGACAGACTCAGCAGCAGCAACAACAACGGTGTAGGGTACAGAGATTTTTCTCCAGGTTCCGAACGATCGGCCACAATTGGCTTTACTCCCTCCCTCCCCTCTCCGCTATGACCTCGTCCAATTCCACTTCCCCTCCCCCTCCCACCGACGCCCATCTCCAGTCCCCCAGCCATCCTCGTCCCCCCACCCCCCTCCACCTCCACGCCCACGACCCCAGCCCCCACCCCACCTCCACTGCCGGTCACCCCCTCCCTCAGCCCCCACATCTCCAACACCCGCCCTACCCCCCCCCCTCAATTCCCTTCAATATAGGGGGTTCCATATGAGGCACACTCACGCGAGGGGTATATTCCTGTTGTCCCCTGCTCAGAGGCTTGGGGTCCGTGATGAAGTTTGTTGCCGCCGACCTGTGCCACATAAAAAATGAAGCACACGTCGGACACATCACCACCATCTAGATCATCTAGATCATCTAGATCATCTAGATCGTATAGATAATATAGATTATATAGATCACATAGATCATACTTCGTATATAACATAAATCACATAGATCATATAAAATATAGATCATATAGACTAAAAAGATCCTATAGATCATATAGATCCTATATCTGTCGATAACATATGTTGTGCAGGATCTGTGCAGTACAGATCCAGGTCAAGAAGTATGTGCTTCATCATGAAGATCTTAAGGTTCCTACCCGGCACAAGTAACATGATATAAACGCCATGCACATCATATAGGTCAGGGAACCGTCTGCCCTATCTTCCCCGTAGGTCATATATCGTCGATGCGCATCTGATATTTCCGACACGTGAGAAATTGAGGTACGGACAGAAGGGGAAGAAGGAGGGAGCACAACCGGGTGCATCTTTTTCGTTTCTGCGGTTTCGTTTCTATTTCGTACGGTTTGTTGCTGCTGCTGTCCTTGGTGCTGTTCGTGGTGGGGCTTGGTTTTTCTCTCGTCTGTAATCAACGAAATCACCTCGAGAAATAGAATGAAATCCCGACGATTTTGGGCTATCGAGTCCGCCTTTCAGAAACAAGTTGGCGAATATCTTCGTAATTCTTACGTTGGTACATTGTCGGAATACTGCACAGAAAACAATAATTCAGAGACGTTTGTGTCCTCTTGATCTCGTGTTTTTTCGTCAGCCCACCTGCCGAGTCTCCAATGACCTGAGGCGGGGGCAGCCCTCGCGTTGACCCCATCCATAACGCCTCCAGCTTCATGGAAACGACCACCAACAACTGCATTCCGAAGGTTCATGCCTTCGAAACCTCATACTTTTTGAAACTAAACAGTTCAAGTTTGCCAAGCTCAAGGTTCGAATCTGTGTGATCTCGTGCTTTTGGAAAATAATCATGTTATGGTTTGTTTTGCCAGCTCAAAGCTCACCTATCGGCGTGCCTTCAATGACCGAAGGAGGGAGCAGCTTAGAGAAATCACAATGAACACTAGAAATTTCGGCTTCGCATTGTCGTAATCTTGTACCATCCTGGTATGTACTACGAGGTAGGCAGTTCAGCATTTTTTTGTTACGAAACAAGTCATAACATTGTGTCAGCCCACCTGTCTGTGTCTCCAATTACCGGAGGAGGGGGCAGCTCCCCCGCTGACCCCATCGACAACGCCTCCAGCTTCATGGAAACGTCCACGAAAAACTTGAAAAGGAAGGACGGCGGCAACGCGCGGCGGTACTCGGACTGTCCGCCTGCGGTTACCAGCACAACGGCGAAACGCAACGTTCACAACATAGCACATAATTTAACCAAGTGCCCGTTGGTGAGACAAAAAAACGGCAAAACGTAACATATGTGATATAGCACATTTAGTAACGAAGGGTCGGTTGGCGAAAAAGCAATCTTCAACAGGAACGATGGTGGCAACGCGCGGCGGTACTCGCACTGCCCGCCTGCGGTTACAAGCGTTTTAGTTGAAACGCAACATACGCACGACTAGGTGTTTGGCGGACGGCAATTTAAGAAGAAATTATGCGACGGACGTTCGAGGATACCGTAACCACTACCCCGCACCAGGTACATTTTTAGTCTGGAATGCGCCGGTCGTACGCCCGTGAAAGTCGAACAGGAAAGGCGGTGGCAACGTGCGGTGGTACTCGGCCAGCCCGCCTACGTCTACGAAAACAAAAAGTCGAAAACGGCGCCATGTGCACTACAGCACATTCCGGGGCGAAATCTGCATGATTCCTCATGTAGGGGGGATGTTACGACGATGTTATGATGTACCCCCATTTTCACTAGTGTGTTTGCGCTATTACACTAGTGTATTACACTAGCGTACTATACTATCACCACTCGCGCGAGTGACTCAGTACCTCACGAACAAAACTTATGTGTGCGATTGTTTTGGCGCGGCGCAAATTACCACTCCATTGCGGATCGTTTTCGTCAATCTAAAACATCATAAAAAAACCGAAGACCGCAAAGGGACAGAGGGGTTACTAGCGCGAGTGACCTCAAGCCACCGCAGAGAAAGGCCCCCTATAAAAGGACCCCACCCCCTACCGTAGCGTGGGTGGTGTGTCGGATGGGACCTGTATGATTTGCATCATCTGTGCCATATCTACCATTAGAGATATGTACAAGCTAGCTCATATGCACAACATATCTAGAGCGGTCGAACAGGATCCAAAATGCCTAGATCATGATCTATCAGAGGTGTGGAAGGTAAAATTGTGACGAATTGCCGGTTAGTGGAACATGCCGCTGAGGGAGGGTAGCACAAAAACAAACGAAGACATGCGAACGTGCCGTCCTTGTGTCGTGGAAATAGAGCTGTTGCGACTGGCTGCGAGACGCGGCTATCTAAACAAACGCGGCGGGATATACGTCTGGAAAGTACGGCAACATGTCCAAATACCTTAAACTGGGGAATTGTTACTCTCTGCGACGTGATGCCGCGTTGATTTGCCAGGCAATCAACTCAGGAGTAGTAACCCTGGGTGAGTGTCTTTGGCTGGCCGCAGCAGAGGGGCCTCATCGATCCCAAACAATAAACCAGTACGAACTACGCGACGCCGCAACGTTACAACATCATTTTGAAAGAAAGTATGTCTAAACACGTCAGCTGTGAGTTCGATTGTTACACAAGCGCGGAAAAAACTAAAAATACCGCCTCCATGGCGACGATTGACCAGTTCGGCCGTGCTCACGAGCACATAGCTGCCGACGTATTGGTTATTACAAAACACAATGCAAACAACCGAAAACGACACCGTACGACGAGCAGCTACGGCTTTTGAACTCCAAAATGAAACTAGGGAGTAGGGCTGGCCCCTCCGCCCCAGTGTCGGACGGGCCATAATCTGGACCTACAGTAACGAACAGATATATATGGTATGCGTGCTGTAGGCGGTATGTTTATGGCTTGATTGTTGTGCAGCTAGTTGCGTACTGCTCGCACGAAATTTTGAACACATACAGACACACCCTGCCCCATATGAAAACCGCTGTTCACGACCTCGTCCTGACGGGGTTTTCCGAGGCAGTTCGGGGATCCACTTTAGTGCGGGGGCATCTTGCCGTTTGGCAAGGCAGGCGCAGTTCGGGGTTTGACTTCAGTGCAGGCATATTGTCGTTTGGCAAGGGAGGCGCATGCTACCAACGACCAAGGCTACAGTAGGGGGGGGGGAGGAGGTACTCAGTTTGTGCATGGCTGTAGTCGTATGACCACAGACCCTCGCATCCCTACTATGCCGGGACGGAGCACGTCGGGTTTTCACCAACCAGGCGGCGGTAGCGGGGGGGGGGGGGGTACCCATTTTCACTACCAGGTTTCAGGCAGTCGCACGAGTAAAACTCTGTACCTCACTGACGAAAGCACTTCAGACGATGTTTTCGGCGCAGCGTAGGTCACCATTCCATTCCGGGTCCATATCGCCAAAACTAAACAGCACGAAAGCTCAAGACTGCAACTGAACAAAGAGGTCGTTCGCGCGAGTGGCCCCAACCCTCTGCAACAAAAAACGCCCCCCGAAAGTGACCCCCAAAAAGCGACCCCTCCGCCGTCGCCTTGGTCCATTAGCCCATCAGTACGGTAAACGCACACCTCACTCTACTCAGGCTCCTCGCTTGAGGAGTCCTAAATCTCAAACAAAACGAAGTTGAGCAAAAACGCAGCCTGTACCCGATGAACAGCCTGCTTGTGACAGAACGAAATGAATATTGCAAAAACCAAGTAGTATTCCAACGGTATTTTGGATCTCCGCCTGTCGCAAAGGGTTTTGCCAAAACTTGCCCCCCCAATGCAGCACGCGTCGGCACCGCGTCAAAGAGGGACCCCCCAGCTGTGCCGGTGTCGCACCTGGAACATTGGCCGGCAGGGGTAGGTCTTCCGCCAAGGTCTGGTACGCTCCCTCTATTACCTCGGCCGACCACTCCTTACCGGCCAGGTACGCCTTGAGAAACGTTTTTCGACGAGTGATCGTTTTTAGTATATACGACGTTTTTCGCGGCCAACTTTGATGACGTCTACCAGGAAAACAGACAGACGTTTTTACGGGTACGTTAAATGCAGGCGGCGGCCAAGGCGAGCAAAGAGGCCAGACCCGACACGGGGTACACAGAGAGGATGCGGTGTGGCAACTCCATAACTATGCGATGGTGACCAAATTTGGACAACATTACGTCGACAACAGCTGTAAATGTAATGTGGCCAAATCTGGTTAACATGCTTACACGACGAAAGGCTTTTCGGCGAGTGTGACTACTTCAGAACGATTTAATGACCGAATTCGGACAACTTTTACGAAGGAAGCAGACCCTTTACGGCGCACATCAAAGCACAGGCGGCCAAGGCGAGGAAAAACACCTGGCCCCATACGGCGTACGCAGGAAGGAGGGTTTTCAGGCGACCGTTATTACTTCAGCATGATGTGACGGTGACCCAATCTGGATGAGAGGCGTTAAAAGTGGCAATGTTCCCCGCCGTCAACGCCAGCACCAGCGCTGACGACAGCAACAATAACAACAAGTAACGAAACGGGTGTCAGTGGCGCCACCGATACAAAACAAAAGCATCAGTATAACTGTATCTCCAACTCCGATCATCACCACAACCACCATCTGCAGAGCCTACACTACCACAAACGCCAACACCAAAAAGAAAAAAAGTTACCGACAGCAACTCCACTATCGCCCCAAATCCTAATAACATTACTCACAACCACAATACTGCAACGCCCACCACTAACAGCCACAACAAACAAAACACGCAACAACGGCGCCGATACCTACAACAACTCCACCAGCACCATCGCCACCACAACCACCCCACTACCGACAAAAGCAGTACCAGCAGCTACAACAAGAACTCCACCACCAATACCAGCACTACCCCCACCGCCACAACGACCACAACCATCACCATCACCATCACAACAGCCACACGAACAACCACAACAACAATTCCACCACTACTACCCCCACCAATACCACCACCGCAACCATCCCCACCTTACCCACATCATCCTCACTACCATCACCACCACCACCCCCTTCTCCCTCTCCCCACCACCGCCGACACCACCACAGAAACATATGCCTCGCCCAGAGGAGCCGCCACGGTAGTCCGGGTCCTCCTACCAAAACACATCCCGGCCTCAAGCATCAGTCTCTTTCCCTCCCACGACTCCACTCCAATACCACTGTCACCACCTACAACAACAGCACCAACACCGACACCAACAACTACGACACCAACAACTACGACACCAACTCCACCACCACCACCACCACCAACATCAACACCATCACCTCCTACCACAAAGCAAACAAAATCTCCTGTCTATTTAAACATCAAAACATGGGTGCAGCTCTGAAGGGGTTAACTTACCGTAGGCATTGAATACCACCATCATCGGCACCACCATAAGCACCAACACCAACACCAACACCAACACCAACATCAACGCCAGGATATATTCACCTCGGTTAGCGGAGCCGAAACGGTAGTCGGGGCCATTCCGCCAAAGCACATCCCAGCCTCAAGCACCAGCCACTTCCCCTCCCGTGGTTCAAGTCTAACGCGAATGCCGCCCGTGACGATCGATATGTCATCCTCCCGACGCCTAGCCTGCTTGAAGGGCCGAACAAACTCGAACTGCGGCGAGGAAGATGACGACGATGGTGATGACGGTGGTGGTGATGACGCTAATGATGACGATGGCGGGACGTGGTAAGCGTTGGGCAAGGTTACCCCTAGGATGACCTCGTTGGGCTCCATGGCAACCTTGCGGTACCTGGACGTTGTACGTTGCATGTCGTGCGTTTGGGAGGCGCGGCGTACGGGGGGAGGGACAGGAAAGGGAGAAGGGGAGGTGTTGGGCGGGGCGGGAGGGAGGGTGGGGAGTGGGGGGCGGGGTGGAAAGGGGGAGTGGGTGGGCGGGGGGGGGAGGAGAGGGTGAGGAGGGATAGACGGGCGAAAGAGAGCGTCTGGTACAGGGGGTAGTGGATGAGGTGGGCTGGGGTTATAGCTGGGGGGGGGGGGGGGGGTCGAAAAAAAAGACGATGTCTGCTGTAGATACGAGCGCTAAGTGTGTAAGCCACGAGGGTCAGCATTGTTGGCGGTAACGTTAACAATCAACGAGCAACCGTTGTTTACAGCTTTAAGACTATACACAGCACATCAAACGCAGAAAACACATCCAAACAAAAAAATCAACTCATTCAACGAAGAGGCTTTTAACAAATACGTAACAAAAAAAAGCCTTAAAACACGTATTGGCCGACCAAGCGCAAAAGTGTGTGACGGTGGAGGTAATCTCCCGAGCCCGCACAGTAATAGTACAGCAAATAACGCCTCCACAAAAGAAGAAAAAAAAACAGAAAGTACAAAAAGAAACGACACGCAAAATAAAATACAAAGAGCAAATACAAAAGAACACTAAATAGGGTGACTGCGCGGGGGGCGACTGCGAAAAAGCACCCAGATGCAAAAGCACGCCGTTGCGGTAGACACACCTTACGGCAGCTACCGGTACAGAAAATGACTCCTGCTTACCGGAGGAAAACGTCTTAACTTTGACAGTGCGCCTAACTTTATCCCTAGTCTCACCGCTAAGGGCTACCCAAAAGCACACCGATACAACAAGCACGCCGCTGCAGAAAACCGCACCAGTGGCGGAGAATAACGCCTACTTGAGAGTCGTTCTACTACGGGAGCACCCCCCAACTTTTCTTTCACGAAATCGTCGGTTTTGAAACCAGCTCCCAGCCGTATACTTCTGAAATACGGTGCCCCTTGCCACCCCGACGTCGTCGTTTGATAGTCCTTCGCAAAGAAGAAAATACATGAAGACAAATTTTTGATAGCATCCTTCCTCGTGTCAAGCAGCCATGAAACGCAGGTTTTGGGGGGGGGCTATCGCAGAATGAGTCTTGACCGAGGAAAACGCCACGAACTGGTGCGCCTAACCATAGCCCTAACGCTATTGACTAAAACAACAAACTCGCGGTTACCACGAATCGCATCAGTGGCAGATACACATGATAATGCTTGTTCACCGAAAACACAAAAACACACAGAAACACCTGTGGCAGTTGCACATGTTGATAGTAACGCCTACTGTACTCGCCAAAAAAGGGGGGGCGAAAGCTGTGGCAACACGTATAGCCTACTTGACAAAACGTTTGAAACACATACAAACGTCTGTCGCAGTTTCAGATAATAACACCTACCTACCCGAAACCAAACAAATCATGCCTCCGACAGTTACAGATAGTAACGCCTACTTGCCCAAGGAAAAAGTCGCGGACTTTGACGGAGCGCCTGGCGCCTTCAGTGGAAGCGAGGATCACGTCAGCGCCGCACGCACCCAGAAGCGGATTCATGTCCGAGATAGGGCTGGCCGTCGCCAGGTTACCTGTCGTGGACGAACACACAACGTCATTATATGCGTGGCCGTTGGTATATTGGGACAACGTATACGAGGTCGATTTTATTGCCCTTGAGCAATCGGAAGACCATATACTGGGTACAGTACAAAGTAGCTGAGTATGTGAGTGAGCACCGCACGCGCCCAACAGAGGATTCACGTCGGAGATAGGGCTGGCCGTTGCCAGGTTGCCCGTGTTTAGGAACAGAGAAAGCGGTTGGATAACCATTTAAACAAGCGTAATAGCCCATGCGTATTACTAATAGCCGTCGAGAAACGGCCGGAGGGGCAAAACCAAGCAGTAGGACAACCGTACGAGTAGCACATGCTATTGTATCCCGCGTTGGTGAGGGAAGCAGCCGGGTGGACACACAAGAGTTTCAGCGGCCGGAGATAACATGTCTGTCGAATACCCGGAGGAATATATATGTACAAGCTGTTGAGCAGCAAGCGGACGAAGAAAAGCCGCCGAGCAACCAAAGACCAGATACAATGGAGACTGAGCAGGCGAAGGAAAACATGCACTAGAAAAATAACAGCCGTTGAGCTGCACGCGTGGCACGCGGGAAACTATAAAGAGGGAGGGGCGCGAGGGCAACAACTGAGCCATTACGTGTGCATCAAGCAAAAAGCGGTTCCTCGAGGGGAAGACGACACCAAGGGAGGGAGAGGGATAAGGTGGGAGCTACTAGTGGCGAGTCATCCCTTTGTAGGAGTTGCACTTTTGGGGTCACACGTTTCTGGCCGGTTGAGCTCGAGTGAGGAACTACCGGTTAGTCCGACACTGTTACGAGTATATTTTTATAAACGCGAGCAAATAGAAAGCATCGGTCGGATAGCCCGAGCGAATGCCATCGAACCCATGTTCCGGGTGATGTTGATATTGCGCTCCTTATGCTAAGAGTTCAGAAAAATTTTAGAATCTGCTGCACCCCTAGCGTGGGGTGACTCTGGCATTCAATAAAAAATACAAATAACTACCTGGTATAACGAGATACTGGAAGCTATGAATATACCAATAAAATGCTGTGGAAGTCAAGAACATGGCTAACAACACAAAAAACAACACCAACAACAGCGTCAATACCAAAACCAACAGCAAAAAATACAACAGCAAACGACAACAGCAAAGCCCAAAACGGCTCACCAGCAAGACAAGCGACGTTCCTAATCTGCGTAGACGCAAACCACCGCAGCATGTCAACACACGCACGGGCCGCCCCCGCTCCCCCCGCCCCCAATCCCCGCCCCCCCCCAGCTCCTTCCACATCCTTCCCAATCCCGTCCAACTCTGATAGCGCGTGCTCCACAGCCGACAGCGAAGCAGCCCCCCCGATAAACACGCTTCCGTCGGGGTTTGCAGTGATGGCGTTGAGTTCGGGAACTCGGGAAGGCGAGATAAGCACCGGGTAGTGCATTCCCTTGAATTTCACCTCGATTCCGACCTGGGTTGTGGGCGTCGGGTGAATTAGTGTAGGTTTGCCTTGCCTTCGATTGCGAACTGTGTTTGTGGCGGTGGCATAATGCGGAAACTAACGGCCAGCGACTACAATCTAGCCGCATACTGGCATCATTCGATCAATCCATATCCGTTCACAACATCAACCAATCATCCAATCAACCCATGAGTACCTCAAGTCAAGCAGCCGAAGAAAACATGCAGAGAAGCTACCAGCAGACCAAATAATACCTGCAGATAACCAAACTAATAAACAACAATAAATATTTATATTCAACCGGCCAACCAACCATCGCTTCACCTGTTTTTCCCCCGACGATCCTCGCTTCAGGATAATACCATTTAACGAATCCAACCTACCAAAAAAACACTCAACTAACCTGACAATCAAGCAACCAACCCAGTGGCCAACCAACAAAAAAATCAACCAACCAGACAACCAACCACAACAAGCAAACCACCAACCAAAACAACCAACCGGCAAATCAAACAACCAAGGAAGCAACGCCCAACCAACCAATCACACTATACCTCGGTGTTCCCCGCGACGACCCTTTCTTCAGGATGGTCCGCCCTAAGTCACACCAATCAGACAACTAACCAACTAACAAATCAGCGGATCAACTAACCAACCAAAACAATTATAAGCACCGATCGCTTTGCCTCCGTGTTCCCCGCGACGACCCTCGCTAGGGGACAACATCAACCAACCAACCTACCAACAAACCGCGGCAGCACCGCTGTTTCGGCAGACCAAACTAAAACGACACACGGCGCGTGAGTGGAAGCGTGGTGAGCTTAAGCTTCGTATTTACCCATCCAAGGGAGAACGAAAAAAACAAAACTGCCAACCCATCGCTCTTCCCTCAGTTTTCGCAGCGACGACCCTCGTTTCAGGACGCTATCAACCAACCATACCCACACCAAACCAATCGACCAATTCATCAATCTGCGATTAACAAATCAACCTACCAACCTACCTACAACCTAAACCAACAATCAACACAACATACCGACCAATCAACCACCTATCGATAACCGACCAACCAATCACATTTTACCTCGGTGTTCCCCGCGACGATCCTCGCTTCAGGATGCTCCGCCTTAAGCTCCACCAGATCTTCTAAGGTGCTGGGGAAATGCCAGGTGACGCTATTCCCCAAGATCGTGACGGGCGAGGGTCGCTTAAGCATGAGAGAGGCCGGGAACACAGGCTCGCTTGCATCCGTGTACCTCTCGCTGAACCTGCGTCGTCGTTAAAATTGTTGACGTTGATGGTGTCGTCGTTAGCATTGATATTGATAATGACAATGAAAATCATATTGACACCGATGTTGACATTGTTGTTCGCACACTAAGCAACACTAAAAAAAAAAAACGTCATCAAAATAGCACCACCATTGCTGCCATGGCGTCCCCTCCCGCCAATTACAACCAAAAACTTAAACTTCCCACCTTAACCCCCCCCCCCCCCCCCCCCCGTGCAGCCCCTCTCGCTGCAAAGGCCATCAACACCATCACCAACAGAAGAGCCGTTCAAACAAACTACCAACAAAACAACCTAAGCTATAAATTCGTTTGGGCCGGTGGGTGTTACTTGCCGGTTACAAGCGGGGTGGCTAATTGTTTTGCTTGTCTTCAGTTTCTACAAGAGTTTTGTCCCCCTTTTCAACTCAAGACGCACCCGGGCCTCTAAGCCAACCTCTCCCTACGGGGAACCTTGTACTAAGCTATAAACTCGTCTGGACTAGTCCATGTTACTTGCCGGATCACATGCTGCGCGGTGGCTATTTGTTTTCTTTGGGTTTCAAGAGTTCGCCTCTCTTTTCAACTTTGACACTCCCCGGATTTCAATCCAACCACACCCTAAAGGGAAGCTCGTACAAAAAAAAAACAGCCATTCAAAAAACAAAAGCATGAACATAAAACAAACACGAATACTAAAAGTACCAGCAATTACAAAAAACAGCAACTTAATAAATCCCACCCCAAGCCTCCCACCCGCTGCTCCTCGTCCAGCCCATCTTGCTGCAATGGCCATCATCACCATCACCAACAGGAGAGCCGTAAAACAAAACAACATAATACAAAATACATGACACGAATAAAAAAACGAAACAGCAAAATCATAAACAAACAAAAAGCACGAATACAAAAATAACAATACATAAAACAAGAGCAAAAATCCTAACTCAAGTCTCCCCCCCTGCTTCCAGTGCAGTCCATCTTGCTGCAACGGCCATCATCACCATTACCAACAGAAGAGCGGCTGAAAGAAGCAACACAATACAAAATAACACCAAATAGAAACAAAACACCCAAGTCATAAACACACAACGAACACGAACATAAAAATTAACAACTACAGAAAACAAAAACAAACATCCCACCTCAAGTCTCTCCTCCTGCTTTCAGTGCAGTCCATCTTGCTGCAACGGCCCTCATCGCAATCACCCACAGGAGAGCCGTTCACACCGGGGCCCACCGCAGCAGCAGCAGAAGCAGCGGCGGCAGCAGCAACAGTAGCGCTAGATGGAACGCTGGACCCGTCGGTAGCAGCCGTTGAAATTATCGACGAAGATTCCGACACAACATCGTCGGTTTCGCCTTCCAATAACGAAGCCGCTGCTGCTGCCTGTTTGCAGGAAAAAAAAGGCGGTAGGGGGGGGGGGGGGTAAGCGGTCAATTTATTTGGAGTCTGAGCATGGAGGGGAGGTAGAGGGGTCGGCTATGTATGGTCGCGTTCGTTGGAGGTGGAGCATAGAACGCCGGATCTGTCGGTAGCAGCCGTTGGCATTACCGACGACGATTCCGACATGGCACCGTCCGTTTTGCCCTCCAATATCGAAACCGCTGCTGCTGCGTGTTTAGGTCGTCCGGGGTTTCCATAAACAAGGAATATCGGAAAAAAAAGGGGGAGGGGGGCTGGTTTTCATGGTGGAAGTTGTTGGATCCGTCGGTAGCAGCCGTTGATGTATCCGACGAAGATCCCGACATGACATCGTCAGCTTTGCCCTTCAACAACGAAGCTGCAGCTGCTGCTGCCTGCATCGGCCGTCGAGGGTTTCCGTTAGCACCAAGGAGTCCAGAAAAGGGGGGTGGGGGGGTTGATTGGATTTTCATGGTGGCATTGTTGGATCCGCCGGTAGCAGTCGTTGACACATCCGACGGAAATGCCGACATGACATCGTTTCGCCCTCCAATTACGAAACTACTGCAGCTGCTGCTGTCTGTATGGGCCATCAAGGGTTTCCATAAACTTTAAGCAAGCCGGGGGCGGTTTCGCCCTCTAACACCCAATATCGACGCTGCTGCCGCCTGTATGAGATGTCGAGGGTTTCCATAAACCATCATCGTCTTGCAATTTGTGGGCATTCCAATGGCCATCACAAGTTAGCGTATGGCCGCCCTGACTTATTCGCCTTGTTGCGTTCTCTCCCCAGTGCCATTGATGCACTTGATACCCTCTACTTCGAAAGTATGAGCCCAATGCCGTCTTTAGTCAGTTCCTAGGGTCTGCTAGTAGTATGACATTTTTTTTCTCTTTTCCTTTCCTTGCTTCCTCTTCTTGTCTTGCCTTTTCTTGCTTTTCTTGTCTTGTCTTTCCTTTCCTTTTTCGCTTTCTTTTCTTTCCTTTCCCTTTCTTTCCTTTCCTTTCTCTTCTTATCTTTTCTCTCTTTCTTTTTTCCAGTTAACTTGCGTCTGACGTGCGTATGCGTAGTGATAGGTACTACGTGTGATTTATACGTGGTAGTCTTTCTTGGGTGGCAAGCGGTAGTGTCGGGTTTTCCAGGCGCGAGTAGTGAGACGTATGCACCAGTACGGACATGGCACATCGTAGGCTGACTCCCGATTTCACTCTTTATATGTTTCTGGTGGAGGCATGGATTGCGTCAGCTGTGATATATGCGTAACAACCTTTGGTTTGTTTGTGTTTTTTCCCTGGGGTATTCCTCAGCTCCAGAGTGACCGAAGCCTGTCTTGTGACCACGGACTTAATTATGCGAGTTGATGTGAGAATAACAACAACAGCAACAACAACAACAACAACAACAACAACAACAACAACAACAGCAATAACCGTCGGGGAACCTAGGAACGGGGGGAGGGCGGGGGTGATATGGTGGGAAAAGCACCTTGCCATCGAAGCAGGGGCATCCGCCACCGCCAGAGCCGCCTCTGCAGCAACCTCCCGGAGCCCCACCGTCGACGCCAAGACTCTTCGCCGCGTCAAGGATAGGCCGGTAACCTGACCGAGCAGCAAAGGGTGGTCCGACGGGAAAATATTCTTTCAGATATGGCCGAAAGCGGCAAATTAGTAGAGCTGTGAGTCGGCAGGATTTCACGATTACTAACAAGTCGGTTTATAGCGTTAGCCAACTAAGTGACGAAAGTCGGCAGTCGGCTGGCGAAACCAGTTGATGGTCAGCCAACATGTCAACCCAAGCCAGGAGAGCGAAACGAGCCAAAGCAGCCCCCCCTGGCCGAGGGGTCCCCGCCAAATAAAGAAAAAACGCACTCCTCATTAAACAAATACTCCTGCGAGTATGGAGACCCAATAAGACGGATAGTCGGCAACTCGGAAACGACTCACAATTAGTTCGACTATTAACTAGCCGGCGACTCAAGTCGTGCCGACTCACAGCTCTAGGAATTTGGTTTATGGGGGGGGGGGGGCGTTTCGTGACAAAAAAGCAAAAACCGAACATAGCAATCGAAACTAAAGATAGTACCGAAAATAGCATCGGCCCGTCCCCTCCTGCCCCTCTCCCCTGCCCGGTCTGTGAAACCCCGACGTGCGAGGGTCTTGTCTAACGACTACGGCCATGCATGATAAGAGTACACCCCCCCCCTGCCCCCCCCCCCCCTCCCCCCTACCTCCCCGGGCCATGCCAGTTTTAACTATCCCCCCCCCGGTGTCACCACGCGCTCACCAGTACACCTGCACAGGTTGCCATCGAGGCCCTCCTCGATCTCCTCGGCGGTGGCAGAAGGGTTGGATCGCAGGAGAGCGTACAGCGCCATCACGATGCCTGGGGATGGTGAAGTGTGAAAGGATGAAGGATCAAAGGAGGTTGATGAGAGGATGGAAGGGCGGACCAAGAATGGGCACATGACGAAGCACGAAGGAGGGAGGATGGAGAATGAAGGAATGAAGAATAAAGCGGGATTTATTCTGTCAGCAGTGGCGGAAGGCTTGTTAGATCGCAGGAGAGCATACAGCGCCATCACGACTCCTGGGAGAAACGAAGGATGAGCGGATTCAGGATTAAATGATTCAGAATGAAAGGATGGAGGCTAAAAGGATGGAGGATGAAAGGATGGAGGATGAAAGGATGGAGGATGAAAGGATGGAGGATGAAAGGATGGAGGATGGATACACGATCAAGGATAAAGGAGTAAGGATGGGTACATGATGAAGGATGGAGAGTGAAGGAATGACCGAAAAAGGGGGAATTATATCGGCAGAAGCGGAAGGGGCAGTGGCGGAAAGACTGTTGGATCGCAGGAGAGCATAAAGCGTCATCACGGTGCCGGGGGGAAATGAAGGATGGAAGGATTGAGGATGAAAGGACTAAGGATGAAAGGATTAAAGCGCGAATGAAGGATGGATAAATCATGGAGGATGGAGGGGGAAGAACGGAGAGTGAATGCATGAGGGATATGGGAGGTTTTCTTAGGAGTAGCCGAAGGGGCAGTGGCGGAAGGGTTGTTGCATCGCAGAAGAGCATACAGCGCCTTCACGATGCCTGGGGGGAATGAAGGATGGAAAAATGGAGGATGTAAGAACAAAGGATGAAAGGATGAAAGCGCGGATAAAGGATGGATACATGATGAAGGGCAACGGAGAAACAATGGAGCGTGAAGGAATACAGGATAAAGAGGGATGCATCTTTTCGGCAGTGGCGGAAGGGTTGTTGGATCGCAGGAGAGAATACCACGCCATCACGACGCCTGGGGGAAATTAATAATGAAAAAGGGTAAAGGATGAATGGATAACGGATGAAGGATGAACGTTGGAGGGTGAAGCATGAACGATTAACGACAAAGGATACCTGAAAAGAACAAAGGATGAAAGATGAACTGTGAAGGTTGGTGTGTGAAGGACGACGGATCGACGAAGGAAAAAGGTGCGGGACAAATGGGGAAGGATGGAGAGTGAAAGGATATACAAATATGGAGGACGAAGGATGCAGGGCGAAGAAGGAAGGGTGAAGGACTGATGAAGGATAAAGGATAAAGGATAGATCATATATAACGCACTAACACAGATGAAGGCCGGATGAAGGATGCAAAGTAACGACGAACGATTATGGATAACGAGTAACAGATGAAGAATGGACGATAAATGATGGATGATGTATCGAGAATGAAGGGCGGATAAAGGACACGTCCAGCTGACTTCACGTCGGCGACTGACGGGATGCTTCATTCAAAACAGAGGGTAAAGGGTATTAGGAAGCAAGCAAACGACAAAACGAACTGACGAAAACGAGCGAAAAAACAAAATAAAAGGATAATAACTGTAGACGGTTACTTTTGGGGGTATAGCGCCCACTGATGAAAGCACAAACACATGATTAACAAAAAACAGGGTACACTACGGCATTGGAGGAATACCGTAACCCTTTATTGCCATATTAACGTACCTGGTATCGTATAACCATGCTGTCACGGTACCATATTGCCATGCAGTACCTTCGAGTATTACCATATTACCGTAATGCCAAATTACGACATTGCCATAATACCTGGGGTGCAAAAACCGCACTGGCTGCCGTGCATCTCCGCAATCCGCTTCTGGACTGGGTGCATCCCCTGGCGCATGCTGCCGACGCCTTCCACGGTGGTCACGTGGCACCAGTCCACAGAGCACTGCACAACAAACGTGACTGCCATTAGTTGTAAAAGTGACCGTCATTGGTTGATCGAGTGGCGTACAAACGAAAAAAAATGGGATTGAAAGTAGAAAGGCTGCCGCTCCTGTTGTTGCTCTCGTTTTAGTTTGGCGCATGCTGCAGAGGCTTTCCACGGTGGTCACGTAGGCACCAGTTCATCGAGCACTGCTCAACTAAAGTAACCGGAAGCAGTTGCAAACGCAAACGTTGTTTGTTGATTGATTGACACGGTTTGTACGATACAAAGCTGCCGCTGCTCTCGTTGCAATTTCTTGCGATTTGTTTTTGAAACAGCAATTGTGCATGTTACCGACGCCTTCCAAGGTGGTGACGTGGTACAGCCCACCGAGTACTGCACAACAAACGTAACCGTCAGTATTTGCGAACGTTACTGGCATTAGCTGCAAAGGTAACCATCGATGGTTGACCGTGTGCGGAGCGAAAGCAACATGGTCGTTACGGCGGGGTACCCCATTTACGAGTCGATCGGAACAGACGATTGGTACCGCTCTTATCTCTGCATCGCTAGATAAGGTATCGTATACCAGGAACCAGGTAGGTTATAGTGTAGCCGTTGCAATTATGTAGATTTTAGTGTCACAAGGCATGACAAGCGGATTGGACCGCGATAAAGTCCGTTTCTCTCGCTATGGGCAGCATCTTGAATCGTGTGCCACACTGTATTGCTATTCGTAAATACGGATTCACTTCACTGAGGTACCGCACTGTATCGGGACACTCGTAGTTCGGGAAAGCACCATTACTAGTAAATGTGGTGATGATCATCTGGCATGGCACCAGATAAACACGGGACCTTCCTTGCACTACACTACCGGCCCGTTCACAAGAAAGTGGCTCACATCAAAGTCAGGCCGAAAAATTGAAAAAAAGAATAAAGCGCTCATGCCCAAGTTTGGATGAATCGACCTCTTCCTGTTGCTGGCCTCGGTCCTAGACACCAACACCGCCGCCAGATGGGACGATAGCACACATTTGTAATAGGCAGCAGTACTACATTGACGTATATACAACAGTGAAATAGTTGCTGTTCATTGTGCCATGAATCGTGTGCGCGGAAAAACGTTTGTGCACAATAATACTGCGAAAAACTCCTCCTCGGGAACCGAAATATGAAAGTCGAACATAAGAAAGTACGCTTGCACGCGCGTCCAGAATAGGTAAGAAAGTCTGTCTGGACCCGATTTCAGGATTGTTGTGAGAGGGCCGGTTCTATACTGTACCATTGTATCAAAGCAAGTAGTCGTGTATCAAGCGCACTGAGTAGTGTTCCCTCTACAGTGCCGGTACGTGCACTATAGAGGGAAACAGCGGCACTATAGCGGCAACCGGAGCTACTCCGCATGCGGACATACAGGTTGTTCTCTGTGCCAAGCGACTCAACAGGCACTATAACGGGTAACGGCACTGCACAACCGGCTCAGTAGAGAAACCTCTACAGGAACCTCTACTGTCCTGACAAAAAAACGGGGGGTGGTACCATACATGAATTCGCTACCACGGGCTGGATAGTGAGGTACTGTAAACAACGGTGCATGGTGTATCACCCTACACGTTGTATACCACACCCCCGGAGCAATTATCAGGTGATAGAAAAAAAAATCGCACAATAACAACACGATTTATCACCGGGTACATTATAAGCCACAGCCCCCGCAGTGTCATGCCTCATAATCACTAGGACACCCTCAAGATACCACCTGGGTGATATAAGCAGAAACGTGAGAAAGCACGCAAGTATCTATCTGCAGGTGTGCGAGCGTGCCACATGATACGGTGGGCAGTAACACGGAGGTGGAGGAGGTGCAAAGCCCTTGCGAAAGCGTGGCCATCTCAGTGGGCAAAACTCTTCGGCGGCGCCGGCCACCGCTGCTTCCGGCACCGCTGCACAAGGCTCGATCGTGTGTTTATTGCGGCAAACCACACCCGTGCCGGCTACTTGGAGTGTGGCAGCCAAACTCCTTTGCAACCACTGATTTCACACCCTTTTTATCACACCAGTAGAGTATACTACCTGGGTGATATGCTTCATCAAATCCCAAAATACTCACCGTCTGGGATACGCTGTATATAACACCCCCGGAGTATAACACACTGGTTGATAATTTTCTTCGAGGCTCAAATGTTATCACCGGGGCACCGCCGTATACAGTACCCAACTTGAGACCCCTCAGAACAGTGATATACTGCTATAGCAGGTATATCATATAATCTGCGTGCCGCTCATCAGGTCATATCTAAGATTGGTGATATATACCCTGGGTCTACCTACGGTTTTTGTATTGGCGTCACAATAACAAAGGTTTCGGTATAGGTGTCGCGAGGCGAGACACGTCGATTTGACTTCTCTCACGTTCGTTGTCCCTTGGTATGGACGCTCTTAAATCGGGTGCTCGACGGTGCATGTGCATGGCGCATGTTGCAAGTGCATGTGTGGATGGTGCACGCAATGATATGCAACCCCAAAACTGTGAAATGCGCAACAAACCAGGTGCGATACAATTAGCAGGTTACGAGCGCTTTCTATAATAGAGGTCTCCCATACAGTGCGGGGGGGGGGGTCCCAATAGTGACGGTTATCGCGGGAATATATGTGAAGGACGGAGTAGTACGTACGTATCGTAGACCATGGAACACGCATGTATACGGATGGATTCCGCATCTGTCAGGTATCCAAGATTCTGCCAGTCTGAGATATCGGGTCAACCGGGGGTCCCCGCTGGATCCCGGAAAGGAGACCCCGAGAACACCGATATCGTTACTGGATCTTCCGTTGGTGAACCAGAATAACCAGGCCTGCAAAACCCTCGACGGAAAGCCTTGGGGTAGATACCACGCGCACCTTCCTCCTCGGTCAGTCTTGGTTTAGTCTAACCACTAGCATCCCTTCGCTAAATATACCGAATAATCAGGTTTCGGCTCCGTCGGCCGCTCACGACTCCTGCTGACATCAGGGATTGGGAGCTCGTCATCGCGACATCGTCAGCCACGAAGGTCAGTTCCACATTGGTGACCACCGTGGGATTCGAACCCACGAGTACGAATACATTCGACAGTACCGCGCGGACGCCATACCCCAACGTCACGAAGTCATCGCCGCTTATAGAACCCCAAAAGGTTTGCAAATCGCAAAAACCCCGCCTATCGCGCCCCAGTCCCTTCTCTCCGGATATGGACGCGTAGGCCCCTCGCCAACAATCTCCCCCCTCCCTTCTCTCGGGAAGCGGAAGCGGAAGTTGCGTGAGGATTGAGCAACAACGACTGATACAGCGCTAGAAACAGACTGTCAGCAGCTCCACGGCGTAAATAATACGAGTATACACGAACAAGATGGTAAACTCAGTCGACTAAACAGTAGGCAGAAGAAGTCGACAACGTTGATGAGAGTAGCAGCATCAGACATGGCAGTGCGTACAAATATGTCCGTCAGGCTCCCACGTGCACTTTACCCAGCGTTCCGGTGGGAATAGCTGGGGCAAGGAAATGCATTAAAATGTTGTGCCATACGTTGGCGGGATTGTAAAAAGCACCACAAATCACGTGCCTGATCCGCACCACACAACGACATGACAAAACAGCAACTCCACCGTCCTACCACAAATTGTTCCAATATCACACACAGGTAATGGGAGCCACGCGACTTCGCCCGACCTAAAACAACAAATTGATGCCCTTCGATCAGCCTACTCGACTTCGCGTGATAGCTTAGGCGTGCACGCCGAAAATTCACGAAAACAAAGGCAAGCACATCCGACTGCTCGTGGTTCTCAGAACGGCAACCACAAGGAGCGCACCAGCAGTACGTGTGGCCACACGGAATAGGAGCGTCGAGAAAATATTTGGGATTCCCAAACGAACTCCAGCACACGCTGTCAGCATGCAAGCTCAAACATTTATGAATTTTCGCTGGCCCGTTGTTTATCCAACACCCGTGTTTACTAAATACGCCAGTTATAACGAGTGGATGCAAACATGATAATAGCTGTTGTGTCCAAGTCCAATAAATCGACACCCTGTTTCCTTAATCAATCATCATCCAGATGACCGCCACAAGACCATCCCTAGCTAAGATGGAGTTGCGGCGAAAAAAGGAAGGGGGCGATGTGGAGGACAGGGTAGTACGCATTTATCGTAGACCGTGGAACAAGCATGTATACGGGTGGGTTCCGCATCGGTCAGGTCTTAAAGATCCTGCCAGCCTGAGGTATCGGGTCAAGCGGGCGTCCCCTCTGGATCCCGGAAAGGGAACCCCGAGAACACCGATATCCTTACTGGATCTTCCGTTGGTGGGCCGGAATAGCCGGGTCTCCAAAAAACTCGACGGAAGGCCTCGGGGTAGATGCCACGCGCACCCTCCTCGGTCAGTCTTGGTTTAGTCTAGCCACCAGCATCTCCTTGCTAAATATAACGAAGAATCAAGTTTCGGCTCAGTCAGCCTCTAACAGCTCCTGCAAAAATCAGGGATTGGGAGCTCGTCATGCGACATCGTCAGCCCCGGCGAAGGTCAGTTCTACTTATATATACAGAGATATACTGTTAGGCCTGGGACTGGCAAAATTTTAAACGTAGAATTTGGAAAAAAAAATGTCCCATGGTCGTCCTCTGGCAAAAATACTCTTTAGGAAATCAACCAATCAGCGATGGGGGAAAAGGCCCCTCATCACCTACAAAAAACTGTTCGTGAAAACAAAGCCTGTGGCGCTTGCTGCTGTTCTGCCGCAAAAAAGTTGGAGCGTGTGTAGAAAAAAAAAAAAACTGCTGCTTCTGCTGCTGCTGCTGCCCGAGGTGCTGCTATACCCCCCCGCGTGTAGCAGCGTACTCAAGGGATAGCTAGCGTGGGCGGAACACATCTTCTGGTGGGCCCTCCGGCAAGATGGCCGACAGCAGGCCTATGCATCCCGTGTCGGACACGCTTGAAAGCGGAGGTGCTGAGCCCCCTCCTGCTGCTGCGGCTGCTGCTGCTAGTGCTGAAGAAGATACTCCCATCTACGCCCATCGGATCGGCTGTGTGTTGCACATCTTGCACCTCGCCGTGACTGCGGGGTTGACAAACCCCTTCTTCATGGGCCCTCTCGGCAAGGGTAGCTAGCATGAGTGGGAATCAGACCACTTGGTGGCGCTGCTAGGTTCTATCTGGCACATTATCAGCAGATCAAATACGTGCAACGCGACTTTGAAGCTGTTCCAGAATCTGATAGCCGAAAACTTCCCAGGCGAGCAATGGAAAACTAAGTTCATCAGGCCTGCGAGACACAATGGATGGTCATTTGGGAGGGCGCCGCGCTTCTGGATGAACGCTGGGACAAGCTCCAGTGGGTATTTGGCACGTGGGCGCCGGAGAACATGCTCGGTACTCCGTTCCAAAAAGAAAGGCTGCAAGGGGCCTTCATGCTGAATCACCCGGTTTTTCGCGTTCGGGCGCGCTTTGCAAAAGAGCTGGGTGACCTCGTTTTGAAGTGGGCGTACAACTGGCTTCGAGGCGATGGTGGATATTTCGTGGAACGGGAAGGGACGCGGGGGCGGCTCCCTCCTGCAATGCGTCTAGTGGAGGTGGCTGACTTTGCCCTCGAGTTCATTGAACGCTTGGAGGAGCTTCGGGCGAACAAGGACCTTCATTTCAGCACGCTGATCCAGTTCGCCAGAGCAACACTCGAGACGCACGAGATGAGTTTTTGTTATGGTTTTTGCGTCGACATTTTTTATCACGTTTCTAAAAATTGAAAACATGCTGCAGTTTTTTTACCCGCGTCTCGTGTAGCTAGTCTCGTGTCTGCTTCCGAATTTTCACGTGGTGTTTCTTTGCGTGCCTCTCCCCGCAGCTGCTGTGCCGTACTGAGGATCATCACTCGCGCCTTTCGCCCTGCTGTTGCTGCTGCTGCTATTGTTGTCCGCTGCTGCTGTTGCTGCTGTTGTTGTTCTCTGCTGCTGCTGCTGCTGCTGTTCTTTCTGCTGCTTGCATGTACAAATTGTTTTTTTTCTCCAGTTTGAATATTTTATGAGGAACTTCAGCGAGGACGAGGGATTTTTTTTTGAAGCCTTGCGCATCTGGAACAAGTGGATGGCGAGGCACCAGCGCCTACCGTTAGCGATGGCACGTTTGGGGTGCTCGTCGTTTGTTGTGGGGACATGGGCTGGAAGGGCTGTACCTCTGGAGCGGGCGGTAGGGCAAGAGTTCGCGAGTGCTTTGCTAACGGTGCTGTACACAAGTAGGTCGGAACCCGCGATATCTGTTGTGTCGGAACGCGAGGCGTCGTATCGTGAAATGCTCGCGGTAGATCTAGAGGGGGCCGATACAGACAGCAAAAAAGATCAGTTGACTTTAGGACTTTTTGCTGTTTTTGCGGAGTCTCCTGCTTTGATGGCAGAGTTGAAGCTCTACGCAAACTCGGCCAAGGGGGACGTGGACCTTGGGGTGAAGGGTGTGTCAAACTTTCCATCCGTTTCCGGATTCGGGGGTAAGCTGTACGAGTTGTTTTGCCACCGCCTTTATTTTGCTCCGATCCACCACAAGCTGGTGGAGTCGTTTTTTTCGAAGTACGATACGTGCGCTCGCAAGACAGATTTTTCTGAGCTAGATGAGGTACGAACAGGGCAGCACCGCTCTGCCGAGTCTAGAAAAATTAACGCGGTTAACCCAACGCCGAAGCAAATTCGCGAGGCCGGTAAAAGGAGGCAAAACGAAGCGCGCGCGGTTAGACTCAAGACGAGCACCGCCGGACCGAAGGCTCGTGATATGCGGAAGCGACCATTACAAAATGGTCAGGAGGTTGTGCAGTCACGAGCGAGGAAGAAGAGAGGAAGAGGGAAATTTGCCGCGGTAGCACCAGCAGACAGCTCGTCCGTTGCAAGTTAATTATCATGATTGTAAGCACCACCCATTCATCATCAAATGTTTTGTTTCATCAGTTTTCTCTCGTTATTGTTTCACAAAATGTGCACACAAACGCGACCGGAGTGAATCAACTTCTCCAATCGTTGTCAAGACTCTGTTGCAGACACTGCAAATACAGCCTAGTGCTGCTATAATGCCACCCCCAATTGATCATATGCCCGGCAGAAGCAGCGGCGCTTCACCGCGCGGCGACGATAGTCGTGCAACAAAACAGAGTCCGGGACTTGGTACGTACTAGTATATACCAAAAATTATTAGTCCGCATAATGCAGCCAGACAACCGAAAATCGCACAAAATAGCAGAAATCAACCTATCACAAAAAAACAATACCAGGTATAATATGAAACGAGCAAAAAAAAGCAAGCGATTAAAAAACCCCGATCGGCTCTTGCCTTTTCCCCCAGAAGTTGAAACACTCTGAGAAAACAAGCAGGAAATGATTCGAAACCAACTTTCAGCCTTGCTCTCCGACTCCCATGCCCCTTCCGCACGCCCGCCGCGCGAGGCTCCTCTCACACGTACTGCCCCTCCCCGCCCGCCAAGCACCGCTCCGTTACGCCCGCCGCGTAAAGCTCCGTCCCGCCCTCCACGCACTGCTCCGCCTCACCTCCCCTGTGCTGACGCGCTGCTTCAGCTTCCTCTGAAGCAGCGCGACGCACCCGCCCACCTCGCCCGAAACTGACGCCGTGTTGTCGCTGATGACGTATAGTACTCGCTTCCGCGGGTACTTCAACACGTCCACGATGGTCTCGTAGAAAAGTTGGGCTTGCGTTTCGGCGGTCTTGTCTTTCATGGCGCAAACACGGACGAGACCCCACCAAACGGCTTCTGCGGCTACGTCCCAGAACGAGACAAAAATGGGATATTTTTTGTCCCCGTTCCGAAGAGATTCATCCGCTGCAACGCACAGATATGGTGCTCGCATAATCGCTGCCTGCAGCTCGTCACTATCCAGCTTCGTGATGCCGAGAGAGAGAACCTTCACGGTCTTACGAGCGAATGAAATCTTGAGCTCGCTCTTCATGCTCACGCCGGTGCAGTGGAGGATCGAGGTCTGTACCATTGGCCCGACTTGGTTCAGCCAGTTTCCGGCTTGCAAAATTTGCTGAAACATGCGAGCGGTACTCTCACCAAATTGACGGTACCCTCACCAAATTGACCGTTCGGTTTCACGTGTTCATTTATCTCCTACACCACCACGCCGTGCCGCTCCTCCTGCAACAGCCCGACGCCGTACTGACGCGAAGCAGCGCGAGACCCCCCACGGCACCCCGTCCCTACACAGTCTATCCCACTCCCTACCCCCTCCTCGTCCATTAGGGCCGCAGAACCTTCCTTCTCCTTGACGGCTGCCAGCTGTGTGGTTTTCCGTTTCACCTGGTGAATAGAGCAGCACCAAAAATAGGCTATAAAAGTTAAATGAAGTTGTTTTTCGACAAAGAAAAAGTGACCATTAATATTATACTAGATACAAAGTACAAGAAAAGACGAACAGCAGAGCTTCATCAGAAAGTGAAGCGGTGGTTTATGTAACAAGTATACTGAACACAAAGTACAAGTACACACCAGGACAAGGTCAAACATACGTCTCTAAATATACAAATAAAAATGCGTCGCAGCCTTGTTCACCTGCTTCCTGAGATTGCCTGCCGTCAATCTCAACTTGGCGAGCAAAAGCGCAATTATCTTTGACTTCCGCTCAAGCCGCGACACCTTGATCCTGTCGTGGACGATAGCTTCTCGAAGCGTGTCCTCAACCCCCTTTTCGGCTTGGCCGGCGCAAGACGGAGTCCAGTCTCCTGCGGTCATCCCGAATACCTCCAAGATGGTGATATTATGCAGTGCCGTAGTTTTTCCTTTTTCGCGAACCTCCTCCAGCATCTTTCCCAACTCTATCTCGCGTGCCTCCGACGCAGCACGCTTCACCTCTAGCTCGCGGGAAAGTTGCTGCTGTGCGTGTAGCTCGGCTCGGGTTTGGGCCGAGGCTGCATCTGACTCGTGCCGGAGGTCCTGCTCCAGGTTGAATTTGCCTTTCTCCTCGGACAACTGATGACAGACATCTTGCAGCAAAGACTTTGCCTCAGCGGCCTCGACCTGGCTCTCGTCGCGCTGCTTCACGGCCCGGTCTCGGATGCCCTCGGCCGCCTCGACACCGCCGCGCTGGATGGCAAGCGCCCGGCGTGCAGCCACGCCCGCGTTTGCCGTCGTGATCCCGGTACGCGCCCGATAAGCCTCCACGATCTTTTGCAGAGTTTTTTTTTTTTTCCTTTCGGTCCGGTGCCTTCAGGTTTTTTCGAGTTGCCCATGGCTAATTTTGCACGATCACTCTGCCAGAATGACCCAATGGGGCCAACTTTGTTTTGCGAATTTCTCGCCGGCTATTTACTGGATTCAAGGGCGGACTGCTTTGCTGTCTCCGCCAAGTCCCGGCGGAGGGAAATACGGGCATTTGACCAACACCCACTTGCAGTAGTTCGACCCCAATGAGCAAGAGACGGATATAAGCAGAAAACATGAGTTTTCCCGCACATTTCCGTCCGATTGGACTTCAAAATTTAACGGAAAATTCTGAATAATGCGTATTTCCCTCCGTTTACACTGATTACACGTGTCTGTCGAATTTCAGGATCCAACTCGCCTCCTGTGTTGAGAATTTTGTGATACCCTGTCGAACATTAATTCAGTCTAAAACCAAGTAAAAATTGTCTTTGCAAAATTTTTCTCCGAGATTTTTTTTCGGATTTTTGGTGGTTTTCGCCGAATAGATCTGCCATTTTTTTGGGTCAAATCGACTTCCAGTCCCAGACCTAACTGTTGAGGTTATTTGCAAAATACTAAAATCAAAGGAATCAACTGCTGAGAGCGCATGGCGGCGTCGGTAGGCACAAATCGGTGCGAGTCGACGAGGGAAGAAATAGCGAGAACCCTCCCGCGATAAAAAAACGCGCTTGCCGTTATGGGAGACGGGGGGAAAGACTCTGCTTATGACCCCATATCCGAGTTACGTCTAGGGAGGGAAAAAGAGAAAGAAAAGTGCGAAGATAACAGAAGGGATGAGCAAAATAAATAAATAGTGAAATAAAAATTGAATGAAGGAATGAATGAAGGAAAGGAAGAATGAATATTGGAGAGAATGGACATGAGGATTAGACAGCTTTGAATTCCCGAATGTTCTAATCCTGGGCGATCTTAAAGTCGGGGTATCCGCGATATATGATACCATACCCCAGCAGCCCGGCTGTTGTTGTCAAATGCCTTCGGCGCTTTTCATCCACTTTCTACGCGTAATATACATACGTGGTTGCCTTCCTTCACTTTGTCTGCTTAGATCGGACGCGTCCTTTCGTTTGATTTAGTTTTGTCCGTAGGGCTGTGTAGCTTGCCTTACCTCGCCACACTCCCCCCGGGAGGCGAGTCTGCGAACCAGCTGCTACCAGCTACTTAGTCACTACGTACCCGGCGCATTTTCCTCCTTGCTTTGTTTTCAAGTCATCTCGTTTCTTTTTCTTTCTTCCTCATCGTTATCTATATTTTTTCCTCCTCGGATTTGTACATTCGGATTCGTACATTGTTTGGTGGCTGCGGGGTAGTCAGTTCCAGTTGCGAGTCTTGAAACGTATGTACCAGTATGGGCCTTATGCGTGCATATGCCCGATTCGATTCCACTTTCATACCGTAACTGACACAGGATATCACCCGTACACAATACACCCCCCCCACAGGATACGACACCCCGGTGATAATTTTGGGCGTTTTAGACAAACCATCGATGTATCACCTGGGGTACATAAGATCACACACCCCGGCGATATCGTAGTGTAGATTTGTGGTTTGTGGCTTCGATTTTTGGTCGTGGTGTCTCTGCGTAACTCCTTTTTGGCCGTACCGATAGCGAGGTAGGTAGCAGCAGCCCACTTTTGTGTGGGGGCAGGACGGATGGCGCAGCCACCGCCTCGTATCATATCGGGCGAGGTACCTTCGACTTGGGTATATTTTATTTTTTTATGCTCCAATCGAAGCCCGTATTTTGTTTGAAGCTTTCTTCGGCGTTGAGGGGGTTGAGTCATCGAAGTCATGTGCTAAGGAGTTTCGTCACCTAGGTTGGGCCTCTTTGTTTTACCACAACTCGGTATCACAGGTAGGTACCTACAGCAGGAGTGCGGGGCAGCTGCAAGTGTTCGTGCAGGCATACCACACCCCTTCAAGTGTGCGGCAGCAGCGGTTCAACTGTTATCACACCCCCAAACACACCCTGTGGATGTTCGGACGTGCTATCACACCCCCTTTTTATCACCCCCCCTCCCTTGTGGGTGTTCGGACGTTCTATCACACCCCCTGGTTTATCACACCCCCCTTGGCCCCCCTGCGAGCTGCACTTCATCACCCGGGGTACACAAGATATCACACCCCCCACAGGATACCACACCCGGTGATCATATTTTTAAATCCCAAAATGTCATCACCGGGGTGTGTTATCTTATGTCAGTTACGGTATTTGTTTCGGGTGTACTACTTGCTTCGGCTACGTCGTAGGATATGATATGCTTTGAAGTATACGTGTACCACTGTTGGTTTGTCTTTTGCCTGGGGTATTCTTCCACTTCAGAGTAACCGGAGCCTGTCCTGTGACTACGGATTAATTAAACGAGTTAATATGAGAACAACAGCAGCAGCAACAACAGCAACAACAACAACAACAACAACAACAACAACAACGACAACGACAACAACAACAACAGCAACAACAACAACAACAACAACAACAACAACAACAACAACAACAACAACGACAACAACAACAACTGCTACGTAGCTATTCCAGGTAGGGTTGATATCATTGTTGTGAGATCTAGACTAAAGACCTGACATAAAATAAAAATATTTTCAACAGATAGAAAAGACGCGCAGGCATGGTTGCTGCGACGTCTAGATCGTATCCCAGATCGATAGAATAGGCATGGTTTGTTACAAGATTTAAATTGGCACGGGCTCTGATAATAGTGGGCGCACCCACTTTAAGACCACCCTATCAAAAGCCAACTTAGGTCGTCTTTATCTCTACTAGTCTATTATTTTAGTACTGTACTGTTGTGCAGAAACGATCCCACGCTAATTCCAAGTAGGCTCCTAGAAGAAAAAGACGATTGACCTCGTCCTATCCCCTGAAGTTGTTTGATCAGGACCGGTATATTTCGTCACCAGCCGATTCACCTGGTCTTATCTCCCAAAAACAAAAAACTACATAAACGGGATGGTCTTAAAACGGGCACGATACTCTGTACGCAATCAAAACAAAAAAAAACTCACGACCGGAGCCAAGCAAGCGTTGACCGCGGCATGCTTGATTTCCTTCTTGTCGTAATCGTACGCCGACACCATCACGGTGCACGCGCCGCAGCCCCCCTCTCCACAGCCTAGCTTGGTCCCCGTCAGTCCCGTATTGCGGAGATACTGCAGCAGGGTTGTCTCCGGTTGGACGTTCCTCGCGACCTGCGTTTTCAGTTTCGATAAGAACAAAATTAAAAAACATTTCAATTTTAAGAACCTCAGCTGTGGATTGGACCGGTTGAGTGGTCGACACCCAATGTTCTTCGCAAGCTGGGTGACACTCGCGACCGGTTTAGCTTTTTTGCAGTTTAGTAAAGATATTTCTTACCTGGTGCGACCTGCAAGGTTTCCCTCCGGAGAGTGCCTGGAGTCCCTAGGGGAGTGGCGCATGGACACGCTATCACTGCCAGACGCATATCGTGACATTTTGTATACAAAAAAAAATGTTCGGAATATGTGACTTGCCATTTAACGATTAGGTAATGTATAATCGTGCCCAAAACGGGCGAGGCCGCCCGCGGCAGAGTAGGGAGGAGCGAGTAAGGTGAAACACGTCCACGAAACAGCGCGCCGGGAGGTGGAACTGAGCTCGAGTTATTTCGATAACGTCTCAAAACCTGGTCTAAATCGGGCCTCTCGATCGCTGAAACAACGGGGCCAACATATACATGTATTTATAGTGACAGCAGCAACGCCGCACAACTCTCATGTGCGTGGGGATTCGACAACAGTAGCGGCGGCACCAGCAGTACGACAAACAGCAAGCAGTATCCAGTGTGACAAGCATAAAATAACAACATGTTCACTTTGGGCCGGTATCCGGTACGCAACAGCAACAGCAACAGCAACAGCAACAGCAACAACAACAACAATGGATTGTGAAGTCTCATGTCTTTTCACGTCTTTGCGTGGTTTCATGTATTTCCATTCAATACGACATATATGAAACGTCGCATCCAGCAGGGCAAGAAAACGATCTTGTACTGCTGTAATCTTATACCGGGGGCCTGATGTAAAGTAATTTGTCATCCAAAAACAATACCAAGTACTAGGCACATGCCGTGCTTTGATTTTTAGAGTTGCCCATCCACTTGAGTCGATGCCGTGGGCGAGATGCAATATCAGTACGATTTTTTCTTTTTCTCTGGTAACAATTGGAAGATAGAATTCGACTGTCAATCGTGACAGCAGACATGGGCACTACTGTTACTGGATGCAGATTTGACTGGCGTTGGACTTGAGTTTGGTTTTCGGGGTGTTGGTTGGAGCTTTCATGGCAACGCGATGATTTTCTTTTTGATCTACCGTGCGATGGGTGACTGAATCTTGTTGGATGCGTCGTTTTCGCCTAGCAGAAGGGGGGGAGTGACTGCATACTTGGCGACGCTGCGACAAGTGAATCGTCCCGGGCACAGGGATGGATTGACTGTACTCGGGGACAGAGATATTCCATCGTAGATTGCGGATTCTTGTATTTTACGCTGTGCATTAGGGATGCGTTAGAGATACGCGCGAGCTAGTTGGATGCTGTTTGCCGAGAAAGGGGGGGCGGCTGAATGCTCGGCGTGCACAGCAACCAATAATAAGTTCATGATGCCTTCGATGGTCGACTAATTCTATACGTGTGATAAACGGACGCAGTTACATCAAGGTGAATGCACGGCCGCAGGGGAAAATTTGACCCGATCTAATGGGAAGAGTGTCCCGCGTGCTAACTGGTCTTTGGCGCGAGTTCTAGGGTAACTGACCTTACCGCGAACTGGCATGTGTCCGGCACGGCATGCGAGATAATTACGACCGGATATCAAATGTGGTGCGGTGTCTTTCAATGCTGCTAGTGCCCGTATACGGAGGGATGGTCTGAGCGATCGGCATTACGTTATTGGTCTTCATATGCATTGCTATAGTAACGATAGTATATTTCAGAAGAGATACATTTCAGAAGAGGGACATTTCAGAAGAGGTACATTTTAGAGTTGTAGTTGGATGCGAACTATGCACACAAGGCTACTTGTGGGAGGTCTACCTTTATTGGAATTGTGATTCGTGCTGGTGCCTTGTGTATCGTTTTGCTCCAGGACGAAGACACGCGTTACGCTTTCGTCCATGGAAATGAAATGTAACCAACGGATGGGGTTCAAATCTCCACGTGCGTCAGCAGAGTAACATGCTGGTTCTCTCACCAAACAGTTGTACACGGAGGGGTTTTGTCGTTTGCATTCAACCGAGGGGAGTGTCTAGCTGGGGGGCTGCTAAAAAAGTCCGATTTGAGTGGTTCTATTTGAGTGGTTTTCTATCTGGCAAGTGTTGTTTTGCTCTTTCTTACTGGGTACACAGCAGGGGGGCCGAAGTTATTGAGCGATGTGATTAAATATTAAGACGGTGTTAGCAATTTCGTTTGAAGGTTTTACCAACAGATTCTCGCTTGTGAAACTTTTCCCTTCCGTAGCTACGGTCTTATTTAATATGTGAGATTCACGCTGACCCCGAGATTGAGATATTTGGTATTGAGAATGCCATTCCACCTGGGCAATTCTTGAATTGACAGTAGACACATGCATTCAGTTGAGTTGGTAAGCTCGACAGCGAAAAAGGACACCAGGTGTAACCACATTTCACTGCACAACCTTGAGTTAGGAGCTAACCTACTGGTAGGATTTTCCGAGTATCACTATTGGTGGTCAGATTTCCGTTTTACCTTGGCAATGGTTGACAATGGAAATTGGGAATGCCGTTACCCTTGCAATAGCTTTTTTATGGAACCTGGGATGTGCCGTTTACCCTGGTCATATGTGCTGAGTTTTTCGGGACCTATCGTATCCAGCACCGAGTAAGGGAGGTGCTCTTGACACTGCGGTTTCAGATACTGGTCTGCGAATACTTGGGTTTTAAAATTATATTTCGAAGAATATGTGGAAGATATACTGATACGCGTTGGAGTCTTGAGGTTGATGGCTTGCCTCGCGGAGGCGGTGGATGACGATAATGATACGATCCGGGCTTTGATGGGATGACACTGCCCATACACATGTGTGAGTGCTGCCGGCTGTCGGTGACAAGATTGGTGCGGCGTACTCCTTCCTGCGTGGTTTACATGTGAGGCGTTTGATAATCAGGTACTGGCTTCCGTGTGTTTGGTGGTGATACGATATATTATACACTTCTCTTCGATGACCATGGCAAATTGCACGAAGTTCATGCGTTCAGCCCTCAAAAATACGAACATTTACATTTTTAGGGCCTGGCGTTTCAGGATCCGCGCTTTGGTTTTACGTATTCCCTGGTAGTGTGTGAGATGGGCGTTCGAAGAGCATTAGGATCAAGTGCACCGCCCGACGCCGGATGCAGACCGCCAGATCTCACTCATCGGTCTTCACTCGAGCAATACAGGTGTGTGAGTGTGCACTATTCATATAACACCAAGAACATAAGAGAGATCGCTTTGGTACAGTACCGATCGATGCCTCCGCATTTTGCATCATGACTCGACAACACTAACTCGAGCATCAGGCCTGGGCTGGACGTCTGCTGGCCTGCCACATACAGTTACACAGAAAGTATAGCGTATCTTCAGTCGGTGCGTAGGCTTCGCGTACGAAAACGGTAGCTCGCTAACTATCACTTGCGTACAAATCAGGTAGACTCAAGTAGTCCACTCCAAAAGCTAACCCACACTATAACTACTTCGTCTATGCATCCTGAATTCCACACATGTCTGTTGTCTCCCTCACTGCGGGTTATATAGGTTTCGTGAGCAGAACAAGGTGGACGTCTTAGCCCTGTTGGCATCGTCATCAGCACGTAAATCACCGACCCGTATCCTTCACGAGGGTATACACAACACCCCGTAACACGCGCGACCCAAGTATCACAAGCAGCTGGCAAAGATGAGTTTGATCAAAATCGTTTTTGTCGATCTCACAACTGAAGTGTTACATATACCGAAGGCTCTCTTGCTTGCCCCGCAGCCGAAAGTGTGCGAAAAACTCTCGGCCGCCGGAGAACAGTAGCCCCCCCCCGAAAGTGCATGTTTTACATATATACATATTGCGCGCCCGTGCCAATCAGCGATCAGGGTAGTAATCGCAACATCGCATCAGGCAACATGTAAAGCAGGTAGCAGTGCTACCCGTGCTTAGATGCTGTGGCTCGTGAAGGCTCTAGGTCGACCCAGCAGGCTTGGCTGCTGTGCGTGGACAGGAATACTACGCTGACTCGGCCGGATCGGGGACGAGACCTCCTTGCAACCCTAGAATTGCAAGGAGCTGCGCCCCGGATCGGTATGCTGTGGCTTTCCCAGGGGCACGCGCGGCAGAGTTCGGGACGGGAAAGTGTGGTCTGGACGGGAACGGGACGAGACAGGAACGGTAAACCGTGTGGTGTTTCGCTCCCGACCACGATTTCCCGATCGTTCCCGTCCTTGGTTTCTGTTCCCACCATCTACCGTCCCGTCGAAAGGTGTCTGGTTCCCGCCCCAAGTGTTTATCATCCCGCTGCCTGTTCCCTTCCCGACTGTTTCCCGTCTCATTGCCTGGCCAGTTGTTCCCACCCCATCCCGACGTTAGCACACACTTTCCGGCGTTCGCACACACTTTCTCCCATCCCGTACCTCAGTACTGGGGCAGTTATCAGTCCACTTACAACCATACTTCTCCTTTCCCATCATATGGCCATAATGGATGCAACTGATGGCATTGCACGCAACTTTGGATGCAACAACAAAGAGAAGATTGTTGGACTGCTGGACACTGCATATGGGTATTTGATATCCCCCCCGCCTTCTTCGTTTTTCTAAATCAACTATAAAAAGTATATTTAATAAATTATTTCTTTAAACCAAAATTTTAATTAACACAAAAACACAAACACGAAAAAAAAGCCTCAGGACAAATGTCAGCCGTCAGCTGTCAGCTGTGAGTTCTCAAAGAAACCAGCAACACAAGCATCCCCTGCGCACACATGAAACATGACAAATATGAGAGTTGCGGAGGTGTGCCAGCACGTCTGCTTCGGCGGCTCAAGCAGAACCAAGCCAAGCATTCCCGACAATGCCCCAGGCCGTTTTCCCCACCACATTTCCGACCGATTTCCCAACTTTTTTCTCGACTATGCTCCCGACTCGTCCTCGATCCCGTCCTGTCCCCACCAAGACATGGTATACCAAGAAATGGTATGCTCCCATCCCGTCCCGTCAACCATATGGCTTCCCACCTTTACGTCCCATTCCCATCCCGCGGGAAAAAAAAGGGAATATTTTCCCATACCGTCCATCGGGAAGACCCAAAAAACAACCCGCCTGCGGCGGGCGAGACGGTCCCATCCGGTACCGCGCGGTGCCCATGCGTTTTCCGAAAGATTCTACTTTAGTTCTGGTTGAGAGGGTGTCTTAACTCCCCACAAAAGGCACTAGAACGCTTTGAACATGGAACGGAAATACTTCAGCTTGCTGTTGACTGGTTATCAAAACATGAGTAAATTCCTATTCATAGCGTTCCCACCCTGACCGTGAATTTGGGAATAGGAAGAGTACACCCAAATCAGTTAATCTTATGCAGCAAAAACAAACGGTCCGCTAGGAACAAGATTTACGGCAACTGATTGGTGCTGGGAGTGCTTACTGATTGCTGCTGGGAGTGCTTTTTTATATCTGGGAATTTTGCTTCATACGCTGGAGGCCCACGAGAGTATGGGTGCACATGGAACGAATGACCACGCAGGACTGGGCCGTTGCAGGAGCCACGCGACACCGTCATGGCCTGACCAGGAAGCTCGCGAGACAAAAGACTGGGTTGCGAACGAAGCTCTAGCGATATATTTGTGGCAAAAGTGTGGCACCGATGTCCGTTCATAGAAGTTTCAGTTTCGGTAGTGTTCGGCGAGTCACGAGGGCAATATCACAACTTCTAGATTTTTCCCGACGGCGTCAATTTGGCTAGCACCAAGGATGTCGGATTACAGAATTACGTCCTTACGGCGAGCTGCTTTTTCGGAAAGTAACATAGGACTTGGCCGGCGAATTGCAGGACCCCCCCAAACACCTACAAACCAACAACCGTAAAAATCTCTAGGAAGCCCCCGCTTTTTGTTTCCGGGCAGTCACATTTTGGACATTTGAGTTTGCGCTGCGCCCTTGCCCAGCATCTACACTTGTACTTTGAACTTGGGCTGTGATCCTGTGACCTGCATCGACCATGGTGATGGCCTTTTGGATCGCAAAAAGGTACAAGCACTCAGGTGTACGTGAGAAGCAAGCTTGTCGGCATCGTTGAAGCGGAGGGGAGGGTAGCTTGTCACGTACCTCCCACATGACCATGGTAATATTCATAATGATATGAGGCTGCTAGCTAAAGGCTGCACGCACCTGTGGCGCCTTCGGACGTCAAGTAAGTGTACATTTCCGTGCTGCTTCGATTTTTTCGTCGAAACGAAAAAACAAGAACGGAGTAGTTGCAAAACGGAAACGAATTCCGACGTGTACATTTTCAAAACAATATTGTTAAGAATTCGGCAGCAGCAGCCTATTCTCGTGATAAACGTTCAGTGGCGACTGCACAGCACAGCAGTGTACCTAGTCAATGCTCACCAGCATAGAGTACTGCTAAACAAATAGAAGTACCGTTGCCAGCGTTATGCGACCGGTCTACCCAAGCAGTAGTACGTAGGAGCAATAGGGTGAAATCAGATACGAGCAACAATGCAGCGCAACAACGTATGTACAAGCCACGATCTGGGGATAATACGTTGGTTGGCTATTGGGACATTGACGTAGCTAACTATTCACGAGCAAACCCCAGGGAACGTCGCCGTATGTACTGTAGACCACAAGCAAGCCTCAGGGAGCGTTGCTGTCGGTAGATGAGGCAACAACGCGTAGGGTAACACTCTGCATAGCCGCAGCGTTGAGTCCGTTGAGGACGGTGTGCAAGAGCGCACACCCCTTTCTGCTGTCTCCATCTTGTTTCCACCTTCTTCTACCTTTCTAGCCCGAAAGCGGCTACTTTCAACATGAAACATTTTTAAGCGCCAGCAAGGTAGTTTGGCCACTACCAGCCCAAGTCTGTCACAACTTGCCAGCGGTGCCAACCGGATATCGAACAAATGCTAGCAAAAAATAGTTTTCAATACGTCAGATGTGAGTTCGACTAATTGAGTGGTCGGTACTCACCCCTCAAATTTGCAAGCTGTGCAATACTTCGGAACATTACTATTTGGCCGACCTAGTCGCCAAAAGTGATGTTGCGACAGCCATGATGGGTGTAACGTGCAATAGCACGAACCAAAATAACCAATAAAAAATAATAGGATATCCATTCCGATAAATTGCCAAAAAATAAGTAGAGGTCTGCAAAGTTTTTAATCCTAGCGAGGATGTCTTTCATACACACGTCCCCATTTCTTATTTTATTTTCTAAGAAATACAAATACACCCCAGCTGTGAGATGCAAGATTCGTCGAAACTCATACTTGCTTGCTGTTTGTGATACTCCAATCGCGCGTATTACGGGGTGTGTAATCATCAAGGATATGGGTCGGCTACTCCCCTTGGAACTACACAACAGTGTAGCTTGTACCAGGGTCAGCAGGGTTATGTTAATCAATCTGTGCGCGGAACCTATAAAACTCGTTTTCGAGGGGGACAAAATATGACGGGTGTGGAATGCACCAGGGTCAACAGAGTGACGTTAATCAATCTGTGCGCGGGATCTATAAAACCCGTTTTTGAGGGGGACAAAATATGACGGCTGTGGAATGCACCAGTATATCATGTATATGCTGTAGTTACTTAGTTTTAGTATGGCCGATGAGGAGAGGGGGGCGGGTATAGAGGAGATAGGTCGCCGAAATTAATAGGAGGTTACTGCACGCGTAATGCTAGAAGGTGATGGTTGGGGCGGCGGGGATGGGGGGGGGGGGGTGTACTCAATTTGTGCATGGCCGTAGTCTTATGACCATAGACCCTCGCATCCCTACTGTGCCGGGACGGAGCACGTCGGATTTTCACTAACCAGGAAGACATTGCTTGCACCAAGCCCAAGCTCCGTGAGGTGTTCGGCGAGTCGCATGAAGGGTGAACTGCGTCCTTCCAAGAACCGCTTGTAAGCACGACTTCGGAGCGTTGTGCCTGCTTTTCTTGCGTATGGATGACAGCGCCAATGAGTTACTTAGTTTTCTGGTGTGGCCACTTCAGAGACAGCAATGGGTATTACTATGTACCTGCGTCGTGCGTGCCTAACCATATAGGTGGGGGGGGAATTGAAGACCATATAAATGAACTGGAGCTACTGCATGGTGGGTGGCTCGAAAGGTAAAGAGATGATATCACCTGTCGGGTAGTATTTATAACTCTTGGCGGATCTTGATTTTTGGTGGAGCGGAGAGGGAGGGAGGGAGGGGGGAGGGAGCGGGGAAGGGAGGTGGAGCGGTTGTTAGGGGGGGGGGGGGGGGGGGGGGGGTGACGGGGAGGGGGGGGAGCAAAATATGCTGCCTGCATGCTAGATGCAGATGCCCAATATTTCAAAGGAAATCTATGAGGTGGATGGGAGCAAACCATACGTCGTTTTGTTTTCACGTTAATGTCATTGATACTAGCGGATTTTGACTTCCGTATAAGATGAATACATCCAATGGCACTTATGGTATGCTGTTGCGTTGGTTTATCTGTAGACTATGTACCAGGGCATAAATTAGTGGTTCGGTGCCTGTTGCGCGCAGCGCAACAGGGCTGACTCGCGTGTTTCGTGCCTGCCCCCGGAGGGCCCCACGGGAGAGCCTCCCGCAGGGCTGCCGGAGACGAAACAATTGCCATACATGCGTGAATATACGCCTGAAAACCAAGTAACGTTATCGATTTTCGAGCGTGCCCCCAGTTGGCAGTGTGATTTAGAAAAAAAGACCCCAGCAAAACCACTCGCCTAAAACGCGCACCAAAACGTTTCCCCTGCGGGGAAAATTAATGCGCGCCCAACATCGCGCGTTGCGCTGCGCGCAATCAGCCTCGCGGCGACTGTTGCACAAAACGGTTATATTTCACCCAACTGTTGCGCCCGCGCAACAGCGCAACAGCCAATGAATGCCCTGGTATGTACCCCTGGTAGTAGGACACCCCTGTATATGGACACCCCTGGTATTGGTTAGGGTTAGCGCCATCCATGGTGAAAAACGCAATAATGTAGGAAACCCCCTGGTATCTCTGTGAGGTCACTAGGGGGGCACTCCGACCTGTATGGGAGATACACAACCATTGTTGTGTTTTTTCAACCATTTCACCCCAGTGACGTCATCAGGGGAAACTCATCGGTAGATTTCCTATGGGTTAGGGTTAAGGTTATAGGGTTAGCTCCATCCGTGGTGAAAACACACAATAATGTAGGACACCCGCGTTCATTGAAGATCATCTAAACATACGATGGTGTCCCCTGAGCTATAGACAAACGTTGGGGACCTTAGCCTTTAGGGTACACCTGCCGGTAATCGAACAACCATGCCTGGCTATGTGTAATCGGGCAACTATGCGCCTGGCGATCTTTGTGATCAGCAGATTATTAATAAACTGCGACAATTTTGAAGGTCGTACATAGGCCGACGGCGTATCGCCAGGCAGGGTTAGGGGAGTTGGACATAACCGTATGATAGAGCATTCGACACAGCACTTCCTAACATGACCACTTCATAGTGACTTGCTTAGGAACCTAGCCGAATACGAGTAGTGCTGCAATGTATGCAGTAAGCTCCTAGGATACTCATTGATGCGACCTATCCCCCCTATATCCGCCCCGTTACCCTCGCCAGTCATACGACTACAGGATATACAAAATAAACTGGTGCAATCCACAGCTGTCTGATTTTGTCCCCCTCAAAAACGCGTTTTGCAGTTTCCGCGCACAGATTGATTAGCATCATCCCGTTGTCCCTGGTACACGCTACACTGTAGTTCTAAGAGGAGTGGCCGACCCATATCCTCAATGAGGACACACACCCAGCAATACGCGCAGTCGGAGCATCACACAAAACTTGCAAATATGAGTTTCGACGACATCTTCGATCTCACAGCTAGTGTTTTTGTATTTTTTATAATATATGCTACTGTAACTATTCTTTGGACTATTGATAGTATCGCGTGTCAAAAAGGATCGCTAGGATATCTATCATAATTAGGGGCGCGAAGCGCGCAGCGCGAGCACTTTTTCTTGGTTTTTCAAGGAAAAAAAGCCTCTTCATATCGGATCGCATTCGAGGGTAGGGTAGGGTGCCTTGAATTGCTTTCTCTGTGTGTGTGGACGTTTGTGTGAGTCAACATGTTTTTCGGCCACGTTTGTCCACCGCACTCAACGTACACGGCAACATGGCCAGTTCCGACGGGTGATGTGCACGCACAAATAACAGACAGCTCTTCTCGTGCTGGTTTCGCTGTAAGTCGTTGAGAGCTCGTCGAGACAAGTGCGGCAACGTGTGATTTCACAGGCATTGCTGGGCTACGTAATATACGAGTACAGTATGGGTTTCTCCGATGTTGGTTGTGTGTTTTCGTGGTCGGAGATACAAATCGTCTCTTCAAGAGTTCAGCCGAAAAAAACGGGAGCACTATTTATCTTGGCTGCTTCTGTACGAGTACCTACTTTCAGGAAGTTGGTCAGCAAGACAAACGCACAGGGACACTGATCCGGCTCTGGTCTCGTGTGCCGTCCTGCTGTTATTACCGCTGCTACACTCTCTGCTCCTGCTGCTGATGATTCTAACTAATACTGCCCCTGCTACGAGTACAGCATCAGTCGTACGAGTACCGACTTTTGGTTTCCCTCAAAACAAAACGTAAATATCAAACATCGTAGATGTTCGTTCGGGTTGGTTTGTTCAGTTCGCATCTTGTACCACCTGTCTACGAAATGACCAGGTATGCCGCTTGTGTTGTTCCTTCGATTGCTGTTCTCCCCTGTGTTTTCCTTATGCACCCAGTATCGCAGATTCGTTCACTGCAGGTACAGAGGCCGCGCGGCATTGTTACCGATCACTAGTATTGTTAATATTAAACGGGCGTGTGTTCTTGACATTACACTGATAGTTTCACCCATCTACATCCAGCAAAAACAGTGTCGCGCCGATGCTTCCTGGAGCGACGAGCTTTGAAGCCACAAACTATGAGACAGAGATACATCGCAAATACAGCGAGGTGATATAGTCATGCAATTCCGCGTGCAATGAACTCGAGGGGGAAATATGCAACCCGGCACACAGGCCTATCAGGCCCAATGCTTCAAGGAATGCTTGTTCATCGCGTGCACGCTTAGCTACGTTACTTCGTTCCATGGTTCGGCGTACATCAGAAGGCAACTAAAATGACGGTACGTACGTACTGCAGTATCGTAAGCACTATTAATAGGTGGTGTGTGGTCTACACAACTATTAATTTATTGTTTCTGTGTGTAGTTCTTTTTCACGCAATTATACGCTTAAAGCACCGTTTCTTCTGAGTTTGCCGAGATACGCGCAAGATCAAGCTTTTGATGCCGTAATCCGACATCCTTGGCTAGCACCGTCTCTTCTTGAGGCTTGCCTTGCGAAACATTTGCTTGTAGGGCTGATCTCTGTGTGAGGAGCAATCGCTGCCCACGTCACGGCACGGTCCCGTCGCAAAAGCCAGTTGAGCTACGTAACATATCGGCTGTTCGGGTCGGTTGCCCACAATTCACCAGTTCACATGGGACACAAACAGGTTGGAATGGAACGAACGAATGCGAACAGTCTCGTTCCATTCCAAACGTTCCAACAAGGTCGACATAACCTACTATTAGCTGTGCTGTAATACCTCCCCTCGGCTGCTCCCCGGCCGGGGTGGTGCTCGGGCTTGAGGCTTCCCCAAAACGTGCCAGAGCCCTGAGGGGGTGTGTGGCGTCGACTATACTCGTGCGCTGAACTAGCGGTGGGTATGGCCTGACCGGCGGTGACAGCCAGCGACAAGGCAAAAAAATTCCTCGCTATTATTTTAACGCAGCAGCCTTGCCTGCGGACGCAGTGTCGCATCACTGCCGCGGAAGGCGTGGGGCGCGTATCGAACAGAGAAGAGAGGATCGAACCCACGTGGGTAAGCACCAAAGTCGGGAAGGAGATGGACGTGGCGCGTCGGGACTGCTGCCCCCTTCACGTTGGCACTTAGGCAAGAACCAGGCTGGGCGAAGGGAGACGGAGAGGGGAAAATACTCTGTCCGGGAAAACGGAGGGTGGAAGGGAGGAAATCGGATGCTCGGAAGAAGAGGGGGAGACGCAGGAGGTTTCGAACGGCTACTCAGAAAATACGCACAAGTGCGAGGGCTAGGTCGAGAGCAGGGGAACTCATCGTAGGTACCTACAACGTTTGCACACTTGCTTTCAAAGGCACGAACGGCATGGGCCATGCCGAGGTGACACTGAAAACTTGCGAGGACGCAGGTTGTGATATCATAGGATTGCAGGAGGTGAGGCGCGATGGACAAATTGCTTTTACGGCGGCGGGTTATGTTGTGTTTTGCTCCGGAGCAGACGGAGGAAAGCACGAGAAGGAGGGGAACCACGGGGAAGGCTGTTAGAGAGTCTATCGTGACAGGGACGGATAAGGGCGACGTCGCGGTTGAGTGCATCAGTGCTAGATAGATGAAGGTTCGCATCCAACTCAAAAGGGAAATCTAACGGTGTGTCTTTCATTGTAGGCTATGCTCCCACTCTCAACAAAAGCACCAGTGAAAAATGTTACTTTTGGAGTTCACTTGACGAGGTGGTCAAGGGGTTACCCCGTAGGGTCCACCTCCTTGTCCTGATGGACGCCAATGCTGGTACAGGCATGAGAGGGACCGGGTGGACCGACAGCAAGGTATTGGGTGCATACGGACGTGACGAAATGAACGACAACAGAGAGCGACTATTGATTCACGCAACCCATAACAAACTCCCCCTCCTCAACACGTACTATGCTACACCTGCTAGTGGTATATCGTACACGTTTCAGAGTCCTAACCGAGGAAAGGCCCAGTACAGGCTTGACTACATACTGACACGGCAAGTGGGTGGACGATTGGTACGTGATGTCACTGTGCGGACCTCACCCAGGGAGAACGCTGAGTCAGACCATAGACTAACCTCGAGTCCGGAAGTATTCATTTTTTGGGCCGCATCGCACCAAATCGTCCAAAAAGAGTCATCAAAAACAGGCGAGCTATTGATTTACCAAGATTAATGGCGGACCCGCAACTCCGGATGAATTTCCAAAAAGCGATAGCAGCCAAGCTTGCCTCCCCGATACCCGGTACTATATGCCGGAAGCGTTGATGACATGACCTCAGTACTAACCGAGGCGCTACTGTCGAATGCGGCCGACATAGCGCCCCCTATTCGGCGCAAACAAGTACCAAGGGGCTGCTGTGCGACCGAGGAGACGAAGGCGGAGTTGAATGCACGATGGCAGGATAGGGAAGACGCGAGGAAACGGGTCCGTTCTGCCCCAAACGATTGTGGTCTACGGCGAGCCTTGAAGGCGACCACCAAACAGCTGAAACGCACGCGGGCGGAAGCTGTACAAAGGTTCCTCGAAGATTATGTTAGCCAACTCGAAGGGCGTATGCGAGAAGGTGATCAATTTGGCTTCTACAAACACCTCAAGGGGATGGATGTGGAAGGGAAGAGGACGTTCAACTCGCAGTACATCAACGACGAGGAAGGTCGATTGCTGCGGGATAATGCCCTCGTCAGCGAGCGGTGGGTGAGGCGGTTTCACAAACTAAAAGTCGCCGACCCTTGACCCGAGCATTGTGGACGAGCTTAAGCAGTGGTCCCCGTGCAGACTACTGGACGATGTCCCGTCTAGGTACGAAGTAGAGGAGGCGATCCGTGCGTTGGCGAACCGAAAGGCGGTAGGGCCCGATGGTCTCCCGGCCGAGCTCTTGAAGGTTTTGGCCGACGAAGGAGAACTGAACACTCTCGGAAAGTTCCACGATATCATCGTCGCTGTGTGGAGGGGAGGTGGCGTGCCGCAATAATGGAAAGATGCAACGATTAAGGTGTTTCACAATAAGAAAGATCGGACTGAGGGTGGCAATTATCGCGGCATCTCCCTCGTGGCTCGCGCCGGCAAAGTACTCCTCAAAGTCATCGCGGGTCGCCCGAGTGACTATTGCGAACGCGAGAACATTCTGCCGGAGGAACAGTGTGGGTTCAGACCCCAACGCTCGACGGTTGACATGATGTTCGTAGTACGACGGCTGCAGGAATTGGAGCGGAAGAAGGACAACCCCTCGTATTTGTGCTTCACCTACCTCACCAAAGCATATGACTCCATCGACCCAACCCTTCTGGGGATGTCCTTGCTCGTTTCGGCGTGCCACCGAGAATGCTCGCCGTCATCCGGCAATTCCACGACGGCATGCAAGCGTACGTGAGGTTGGATAATGGAGAGTGCTCGGGTAAGTTCGACGTGGGGCAAGGTCTCAGGCAAGGACGCGTGCTCGCGCCACTGCTGTTCAACATGTTTTTCACGGCGGTACTGCGTGTGGCCGAGAAACGCTTCCTCGCTGATGCAGCCATCACGGACTACATGGTGCAGCTCCAACGAAAGAAGGAGAAAGGCGAGAAGAAGGGCAATTCACGCACAGGCAAAGTCGACGGGCGGAGGGGGGAGGAGGAGGAGGAAGCGCAGAGATTGTGGGGTATGCTGTACGTGGACGATGCGGGTATCGTATCGCGATCATCAGAAGGGCTGGAGGGGATGACGGCGGTGATCGTGACTGCGTGCTCGGCGTTCGGGCTTACGGTCTTCGAGGCGAAAACAGAGATCATGGGCCCGCAACCAAAGGCGAGGGGAAGGTATCGTTCACAATCAATGCAGCCGGCCAGGTATACAAACCATCGAGTTTGTGTACTTGGGGGGGGCTATCACCGCAGAAAGAGACCTTAGCATTGAAATCACGCGGCGTTTTCAGAGGGCCTGGGTGTGCTTCCAGCGATACAAGATGGAAATCTATGATCGCCCGGGTGTGCGCTTACGGTTGAAGGTGCGGTTGCTGAGAGTCGAGGTGGTCGAGACACTACTTTACGGTTGCATGACGTGGAGCCCGAACTAGCCTAACTATGACAGGCTACGACGGGTTCACCACTCCATCCTCCTCCGATGCCTCGGATGGCGGAAACGGAAGCGCGACGACCACACCCTATCGTACGCCGACGCGCTTGCCAAGACAGCTTCCGAGAGCATAGAGGCGATAGTGCGCAAACGGAGGATATTGTTGGCGGGATTCGCAGCACGTATGGGGGAGGGGCGCCTGCCACAGAGGGTGATGTTTGGGGAGCTTGTTGGGGGTAAGGGCTACTCAGGGGGGCAAGAGAAGGACTGGCTGGCTCATCTGAAGGAGGATATGTCGGTCTTTGGAATGAAATTCGAAGGGTGGCAGAAGGCTGCTCAGAAGGCCGACAGATGGTTTCGGCGAGTGGAGGAGGGAGCCGAGTTGTTCATGCGGCAATGGCATGAGACGGAGAGACGCAAAGCTGCAGAGCGACGCGCAAAGGCTGCGGCAGCGCCATCCACCGTCGGCATCTCTAAGCGGCCGGGGGGAGGAGGGGGGGGGGGGGGAGGGGGGAAGGGGGGAAGGGGGGGGGGGGGGGGGGGGGGGGGCACGCGTCCTGCCCAAGAGACTGAAGTCTGGGTCTGGCCATCATCGTCTGGAAATTTGTGGGCCTTTCAATGGCCGTCACATGATAGCGTAAGATCGCCTTGGCTTCTTTGCCTTGATGCGTTCTCTCCCCAGTGCCATTGATGATGCACTTGATACCCTCTATGAGCCCAATTCCGTCCTTAGTCAGTTCCTAGGTTCTGCTGGTATGACATTTTTTCTCTTTTCGTTCCCTTGCTTCCTCTTCTTGGCTTGTCCTTTCTTGCTTTTCTTGTCTTTTCTTTTCTTTTCTTTCCTTCTTCGTTCTTCGCTTTCTCGTATTTTCTTTCCTTGTTTCTTTTTTCCAATTGACTTGCGTCTGTCATGCGTAGTGATATGTACTACGTGCAATATATACGTGGTAGTACTTCTTGAGTGGCAAGCGGTATAGCCGGTTTTTCCAGGCGCGAGTAGTGACGCGTATGCACCAGTATGGACCTGGCACATCGTAGGCTTGACTCCCGATTTCACTTTCGATTTCATTTTTTCAATCTTTCTGGTGGAGGCATGAATTGCGTCAGCTGTGATATATGCGTGTACCACCTTTGGTTTGCTTGTGTTTCTTCCCTGGGGTATTCCTCAGCTCCAGAGTGACTGGAGCCTGTCCTGTGACCACGGACTTGATTATGCGAGTTCATGTGACAACAACAACCTGGTATGATACCTGTCTGTTGTACACGTCACCCATCACCCACAACAAAGAATCAAACACACATACGACAGCACACCGCGCTTGTCGTGTGCGAGACAGAGCTTCGTCCTCTCACAAACGCGACGGCAGCACCACCACCACCATGAAAACCACCACAGCAGCACCACAGCAGCACCACAGCAGCAGAGACAGCAGCAGAGACAGCAGCAGAGGCGGTGGTGACCAAACGTCGCGGGCGACACTGTGCGACAGTGTACGTGCCAGATTCTAAAAAATAAAGGCAAACGGGAAAACAAGACGTACCCGTTCAACATAAAACCACTTCCAAATCAGAAGCCATAATGGACGCCCCTTGTTTCTCATGCAGATATTTCCAGTACGAGCCTTTGCGATGTTCTCACCCCACAAATCATACCAGATGAAGTACTCACTGTATTTCGGTGTTTGAGGTGGTCCGGACATTTAGTATCAGTTTTTCCAAAACACGCGGCGAAGCCGCGCTCGGGTCCGAGCCCTAGCCAGGGTTAGGGTTGGGGTTAGGGTTAGGGTTGGGGTTAGGGATGGGGTTAGGGTTAGGGTTGGGGTTGGGGTTGGGGTTGGGGTTGGGGTTGGGGTTAGGGCTAGGGTTGGGGTTAGGGTAGGTCGACGCCCTCGCGCGATTTGACGAAAAAAAAGCACGAGAACACAAAAAACAGGTTAAAAACCTCTAGACTGTAAAGTGAAATATGTTTGGTACGTCATCTTGTACGATTTGTGGGACAAAGCCTGTAAAGGCGCCTCGTTATTTCTGGAGCCTCAAACCTACTAAAATAATCGCCAGAGATAATCGCTCAATTTTTTTCCAAAATAGTAGGTCTATTGTCCCACAGCAGTGGATGTTTTCTCTTTTTGGCCGGAGAGAAATAATCGCTGGAAATACAAGGGCTCCGCATGGGCGCCGGCATTCGCCGGCGCCCATGCTTCGGGTAGGGCAGGGCAGCACTTCGACAACTTAAGGTGTAGCTGTCCGACTTGGCATGCATTGAACTTTAAAGTAATGCCAAGAGTTTAATACGAACATGGGATTATGAAAGTCATGATTTGACAGAAAAAAAAACGTAATATTAAACAACAAAGAAGGCAAGGATAGGCGAAACACACTATGTTAAATGCGCCGTCAAGTAAAAGTTGGCGTCTATCAAACAAAAATACCGAAAATAGTATTATTGAGAACCTGCGTCGCCTCTAGGCGAAACGAAAGAGGCCTTGGCATTAATGAAGAGACTGCACTACTGTCCCCGTGGCAATGGAGGCTCGAAGTCGACAGGATGCAAAGTCGGTTTGCATCAAACGTCGACATGGGGCCATGTCAGCCGGCGAGGTTTTGGAAGAAGATTGCTTTGTTTGTTACGTGAAGGCTGTCGCATTGATTGGTCTGCGCGGTTGCGGGCGAGGAGAAAAACGAAGAAGAGGAGGGCGATCTCTCGTTGCGTCGGCGTTGTCTAAGATCGAGATTCTGTTATATATATTGGACAGAGTGATGCGTGTACGACTAAACTTGCCAACGGCACTCGCACTGCACTTTGAGCTATCAGCTGTAGTTCTGGTTGCTACTAGTTGCTGCATTATGTGCTAGACGTTTCGCCCTTCGGCTACTGCTGCTACACCTGCTGTTTTGTGCTTGCCAATGTCGTCAATTGGCGTTCATGCTCGTCGTACATACTGCTGTTCTCACCGAGTGCGTACGGGTTTCCTCGTACCTCAACCGTACGACGATGAGCTCAAAACAGAAGGGAGGTGACATGAAATGGCGTGGACAATGGCCACATAGAAGCGAGCACAGCGGGATAGTTCGCTGCGAATCAACCGCATTCGTTCATGCCTACAGCAGAGGCTGCCTGGAGTGTCAGCGGCCGTGCTAAAGCCAGGGCCAAAGGCCGAAGAGACGGCTCTATCTGCTTGGTTTTGTCTCGAAATTCTGTTACGTGAAAGTATCATGATTTGGGAGTTATGTTGTCACGAAACGTCTTGCCGTCGGTAATTTGTGTCAACAAAGTTGTTGGATATCGTCGGTAAGTTGTGTCACGTTTTAGGTGAACCCACACTAAAAAATTGAATTTCCAGCTGGCAAACGAGCAGAAACAAAAGCAATAAAATGCCGAGCAAGAAACCAAACGAACTAGTAAAAAAGTACAGCAAAGAGTCTAACGCTCGAGAGTATGCCACCGCAAAATTCCAAACATTATCACGTACCGTTTGGAAATGATGCCAATTTTGGGGGAGTGATAATCTCGCAGACATAGGCGGAATCTAAACCTCGCCCACGGGGACATATAAGAACCATCCCCGGATTTCCACCGTCATATTACGGCATCAACGAGGGTGCTGGCACCGCCCCTACAGCACCATGGCCACCGAGATAGGCAGCAATATGACAGCTGGACACCCCTGTACACTCAAGGCTCGACTTTCAGCCCCTGAAAGCTAGAAATTGGCGAAATCGATGACGATTTGCAGGTGCTGTTTAGGCCGCCACAGCAGCAGCAGTACGTAGTGCAGCCCCACACACGTAGGTGCTGGCGTTGCTCCTACAGCCCCACGACCACCACTACATGCAGCAATATCACACCTAGACTACATACCCCACACACTGAAGGCCGGACTTCAGCCCCTACGAGTGAGAAATCGTCGAAATCGAGGACGATTTGCACGTGCTGTGGACACCGCGACCGCTGCATGCATGCAGCACGCAGTACATATGCATACATACATGTGTACATGTACAGTAAGTACACAGCAGTAGTGCAGCCTACGCACATCACACACCCGCAGAGGGAAGAATATCCCACGCTTGCTCTCCGTAGGTGTCCAAGAATAGTGTCAGTCTGACGTGCCTGTTGTATCCAGGAACTATAACAGGACAATGTGCAAGCGCACCCACAGCAGTGTAGTCTATAACTTTTAGAATATTACACAACCCACCCACAACAGCAGTAGACAACAGCAGTGCATAATGGACGTGTGGAGGAAAAGAGGAACACGTGCCAAATAGCTGCCTTACAGCTAGCTTTCGGCACCCATTTACAGTACAACTTCAGCTCACAACTTCCGTCATTGAGGGAACCACGGCTCGCTGTCAATCAACCGTGAGATCTGGAAACTTTAGATGAGCAAGCATATGATATAAACTAAACGGTAGTTTGGTGCTAGTTTTAAGCTACCGGCACAGCAGCAGCCAGCAGCAGCGGCCAGCAGCCAGCACCAAGTTTTCAAACACAGCGAACCGTAATACGACGGTGGAAATCCGGGGATGGTTCTTATATGTCCCCGTGGGCGAGGTTTAGATTCCGCCTATGTCTGCGAGATTATCACTCCCCCCATTTTTGTAAATCATTCAGGCGTTGCAGCCATTAAGATTCAACAATTTTTCCAAAATTCCTCCTCGACACTCGCTCGTCTCGCTCGGCGCCCGTCCGCGTTCACGTCGATGTGCGGAACGGACACGGCAGGGCGAGGGGCGTTGGAGCCGCCCCCCGAAGGCGGCGCTCGAACCAAGCCATATTCGACCGAGAATTCCAGTTCCGCGAATCGCATACTTAGGCCGAGACAAAAAACTCCTGACCAAAGTCCATGACACCAAGGGATGGCTCTATATTCAAGGAATGATTTTATATATGTTTATAGTTTTATTTCCCACAACAGTTGAAGACACGCCCACCCTGAGTATCAGTTTGCTCCTTGTACCACCAGAGCGCGTAAAAGGGTACCTTCCGAAGATTTTTGGTACTGCTGTAGTATCTGTATCTTCTTTTTTTTTTCTTTTTTTTTATCCTCCTGCGGATGGGGAAAAATAGAGCTTTAGCTCACCACGCTTCCACGTTTTTTCATACGCGTCGTGTGTCAATTTAACTCAGTTACTTTCGCAGGCCAACGCATCTGTATCATCCGTATGCATCAACTTCATCAGCTACGACTGGATCACCAGCCAGCAGCCAGCAGCAGCAGCAGCGACAACAAACGGTTCCATATTATACGCACCTGCTTTGCCCCGTTGACGAAGAAAATCAGGTGGTCCCTTGCCTCGCCCATAGCTTCCGTCTGATGTATATGCGTATCGGCGATTTGAGTATTTTTTTTGCTGTGAGAGCTGTCAGGTAGCTCGGTCTGCACTTAGGTGGCGCTGCTGGTGCTTCTTCTGATGCTGCTCGTGTTGTTGTTGATGCTGCTGTTGATGCTGCTTCTGCTTGCTGTGCTGATGCGATGTTCAATTACTCAGTGCAGTGAGTGCCGAGATCTTTCTCCACCCCTTTTCTGCTGTTGACGAAATGGCCACTGTCAATGTCGCGTAGGCCCTTCAGTTCTGGTCACTACCGCAGGCTGTGCTGTGGGGAAGGCTCTCACATATCACAAGATAAAGGCAACATATTCCCGGATCCCAGCTGCCTGCTGCCTTCATATCTCATTAAAAACAAAAATGCGGCGCAACCTCTCCCAGGGTGGACTATCCAAGAGACGGGGGACGAGACGAAGAGACGAGGCAGTCATACACCTACTCGGGAGCCTCGAAACGGGGTGCTAGTTGAGGCGTTGGGGCCATGGTAAACACGAGCGGTATGTGCATGTATGCGGCGGTGTTGTTGCACACGCAGCATGTTCTTGTCTTGTCTTCGGCCGACGCCTTTGTGACCTCGCCCCCAGCAGGGCGATCGGTGTCCTTCGCGATGACGCACAGCAGCAGCAAGGTCGCCACCACCATCACAGCCATGTCTCGAGATATGCAAGGATGCGGTGAGAGCGCTGCCTGGGGTGGGGTGCATCATTTTTATGGCTATGTGGTGCAATGGTTTCGTGTCTACGTTGTTGCGGTATCAATCGAAACTGGGCCACTACGTACTACAAGGTACGTTGTGTAGCATGTGCGCCTGCACGCGTCACAGATTGCAGCACGTACGCACAGCAGACGATCCGTGCTGCTGTTGTTCGCCGTTCGTTTCGTTGTCGTGTTGTCGAATAATGCGAATAATGTGCTGTTTTCATGTAGTACCTCGGCTATTCCTCTTTGCACGACGCACGCACTTGCAAATAACAACGTGCACGACTCGAGCCGCCTCCAGAACCATACAATTGTCAACCAGAAACCCATTTCGACACTTGAAACAGCAGCGCAAACACCACAGCATAATAAGACCATCGTACCAGACCACACAGCACGCGCAAAGCAGACAACACAGCAGACCACACAGCAAACACGCAGACCACACAGCAGGCATGTCCCTGATGGATTTTGCCGGGAGAATCATGTCGTCAAGTTTTTTTTTTTCAAATTTTGCCCATCCCCATCATCCCGTTTACTTTTTTTTTCAGCACGTCGCGTATATGTACGGATTTTTTTCCGTGCGCTGTGACTGCTCTGTCCATGTATCGCATATGACACGAGCAAGGGCCGTCTCCGCATGTGTCTGGTTTCACGTCACACACCCGCCTGCCTCGGTGATGTGTGGTCAGTCCAGGGTCAATCTTTAAAAATCTCAGAACCCCGATGAGATGGATGCTGTTTGGGTTGACATGTTTTGCTTCGGAGACAGACCATGGCAGCTTTTTCTTTTTAGATGGACGGCGGCGGCGGGCGGCGGTATACGCAGCACAGGAACACAAACAAGCACAGACCTACGTACTACACGGCACTGGCCGCGCATATACCGCTCTCAGGCGGGGTTGGTCGCCGTACCGACCATGGGGATGATGGTGGACCACCAGGTGGTGGTGGTGGTGGCAGTGATGGCTTGACGGCTGCAATGCCTTGCTGGCTGCTGCTTGCTGCTGCTGCTAAGCAGCTGCTGCTGCTGGGTACAACAGTAGTACAACAATGATGGATTGAATCATACTCCCAGCAACAATTAGAGAGCTTAAAAATATATTGAAGCTGTAGAGCTGCCGAGGGATAGATATCCTTCGTGACCGGTATATACTCTGTTCCACTGTTTTATTACTCATGCTGTTGAAATCTTGTACATTTGGATTTTCAACTCTCTTGCTCTCAGATAAGAGATCACGCGTACGAGTCCGAGTGTGGGCGATGCAGCCCCGTTCCTTCTACGTACGGCTACGATTGTACTCCTCGTACGCGTCGTACACGCTAGCGAGTACGCGAGCACAACAATTTTCGAGTGCTTCATCATGTCGGCACCACACAGCAATGAATTATCGCGAGTAAAATTCGAGTGAGAGGGCAAACACACATACCGCCAGCCGTATAATTGCCCATATACGTGTACGCATCCTCTCTACATCGACGGCACAGCTGTTACTCTCTGAATGCACGTCAATTCTCCCGGCAAAACCCATCAGGGACATGCCTGCTGTGTGGTCTGCGTGTCTGCTGTGTGGTCTGCTGTGTTTGCTTTTACGCGTGCTGTGTGACCTGGTGCGATGGTCTTATGCTGTGATGTATGCGCTGCTGTTTCAAGTGTCGAAATGGGTTTCTGGATGTGTGGTTCTGGAGGCGGTTCGAGTCGTGCACGTTATTATTTGCAAGTGCGTCGTGCAAAGAGGGGTAGCCGTGGTACCTCGTGAGCTGGCATGAACATGCCTTGTGGGGTGGACGTGCTGTGGCGATGAGTATTCAACGGCCGGCACCTCGACTGTTCTTTCTTTGCCTTGTTTATTCGAGTATTTACGATAAATTGTGACTTTTGCTAGTGTCGCCTGAGAGTGGGTGAATGCTGTGCCGTTTCTTCCACTTGTTTTTAAACGTTTTGCACCAATACTGGTAATTGGTGGTAATGAGCAATGAGGCCTGCAGTAGTCATATCTGCGATGCATAATATCATCATGTATAGAGTTCCTTGTAATGCATTGACATTGAGCGCGTCCCAGAACCAATTGCTCCTGCGATAGATTGGCTCCGGATCCGTTCTGTTGAAGCTGCTCTCGTAAACATTTACGCGGCGCGGCCACCCGTCTGGATTGGACAGGTCGCCGAGGGCATTGTACCTCGATTCGAATTGAAGGTGTAGCCGTAGGTTCGACATCATTGCTGCTTCTGGTATTCCGACCGCAAAGGGTATGATGGCGGAGAAATTCCGTTGTTGTTCTCGACGCGCTTGTGGGCTCATGGGTATTGTGGGCTTATTATCGACGAGCTCGTGGGCTTGTGGGTATTGTAGGCTTGTTCTCGATTAGCTTAGACCTATGACAATGGAAAGCCGATAGTTTGGCCTAAAAGCTTGCAAACTTTTTTGGGGGGTTGTTTGTTGAAAGATTCCTGTTACGTCGCTATGGGGAAAATATGACTAGAATGTTTTTTCTGGCTCTTTTTCGGGTCATGCGCTCCCACAGGTCAATTTATCTATTTTTCATCAAGCCTTGATCAACACTGCGCACCAAACACGAATGACTTTCGATCTCGAGATAGGGACAACCCATGGTCACCCCTCTTTGTTCCGGACAAGGCCACATTGGTTTAGGTGCCAGCGCTGAAGAGTTTATCTCGATCCATGCCCTAGGGCGTTAGAGGTTGCTTGTGTTGCCCTGTGGTCTTCCGTCAAATCCTCTCAAAAATCTTTTTTTCGCCCGTTGGGAGACGATAGAGATTTTTTGTCTCAGTTTTCTACACACCAGCCGCCAAATGTGTTTTTTACAGAAGCCTGATCGGCGCCCGCCACAAATCACCGGCCGTAGAGTGAGCGCTGTACACCAAGGGGGGGTCGGAGCCCCTAACGAGCTCGCCACGTTCAGAGTTCACGACGCGGTCGTTGATTTCGTCGAACGAAGTGTGCGGAGAACACGAAATTGCGCCGCGTCTAATCCAAGATCTGCTTGAGAAATTCTCAGACCGATGCTGGCCAAGATCGCCGCGAGAAATTGTTTTTTCCGGGAATTCTGGAAAGTTTCGAAAAATAATTCGACCAAATTGGGTCCATAGGCGACCGTTCAGGCAAAGTTTGGCTGGGATCTTCGGGAATTTCAAACTAATGGCCTTCCATTGTCACCGGTCTCATGGGCTGGTCGGCATATCGTGCGGCGGGTACTCGGGTATTATAGATGCGGCGGAACTAACTACTACTTTTTTCTCGGTAACAGTAAATTTTCAAAAGGAAAAAAGTGGCCGTTTTATCACGTGCTGTTGATTATTGGACAGATGACGCGTTTCAGCAGTGTTTCTCAGTTCTGGTACGTTGGTACGATGTTTTGAAATATCAAAAAATGGATAGCAAAACCCAAGTTTTTGTGGCGGTGAAAACACACGTTGCCGCATCTGCCTCGACGAACTCTCAAGGGCTTACAGCGAAATCAGTTCGAGAAGAGTTGTCTGCTGTTTGTGCGTGCACGGGACCCGTCGGGACTGGCCTTGGTGCCGTCCGTGTACGTTGAGTGCGGTGGACAAACGTGGCCGAAAAATATGTTGGCTTGCACAAACATACACACAATCACGCACACACAAACAGAGAAAGTCGTTCAAGGCACCCTACCCCCTACCCTACCCTCGTATGCCATCCGATATGAAGAGCCTTTTTTTTCCTTGGAAAAGCAAGAAGAAAAGGCTCATCGATGCGCGCTTCGAGCGCCTCACTATGGTGTGCAAATGCGCTGTACAAGCACGAGTAGGGCATATCAATCGTTGTTTTTGGGCTTGCAGAAACCACAATCGTGACCGCCGCCACCGGTGGCGCAATCGACACGGCTTCAACATCAAGTCTGTATAAATTTATGAACAAACCCCTCCACCCCCGTCTCCGTACCAACCCCTCCCTTCCTGTTTTGTAGAAACCGCAGTCGCAACCCTACAGCCAGTGGTATCCATAGCCCGTCTATATTTCCACACCGTGAACGGATCAACTCACCGTAGCCAGAGCTAGCTTTTTTCGACGGTAGCACTCTCCGGTGAGCAACGTGAGCTACATGAGCTGCACATGTTTTCCCGGCTTGAGCTACGGGAGGGTAGCTCATCTGCAAATGTTTTGAAAGGATGAGCTATCGTCGATTGCTCATCTTTGCGTTTCTGAACCACCCCCCGCCCCCCCCCCCTCTCCTTCCCCTCTCACTGTTCCCCCTTTCCAAACCCCGCCTCCGTGTTTTATTGAACCGCACCTGTAACCGCCTCCCCTTTCCCCTGGCAAAATCCTGCCTCCGTGTTTTATTGATCCGCAACGGTAATTGCCGCCACCGATGGCGAAAGCGACGCACCTGCACACACACATACTCAAGTGTACACATACGTTTACACATTTGACTCACACAAGTCCGTCTTACATTAAGGACCCGTCCCTCCCCGCCCCTTCCCCTTGCCCTTACCGCACACTCCCTCTGTATTTAAATACAAACCACCATCGTAACTCCTGCCAACGGCAGCGAAAGTGACACAGCTGGCGCCAAGTTCTTCAATATTTCTGCCCCCCCCCACCGAAATTTTGGTGTTTCTATTAGGAGTAGGACCGGTGCTCGGGTTCGAAAAGGATGCGTGGTCAATGGTATAATGTCTAAGGCACGCGCCAAATGAGTACCCGCCCCCGCCCCCGCCCGCTTCTCCCTGCCTCCCTGCTATTTAGAAACCTCAGCCGTAGGGGCCGCTACTGGTGGCGAAAGCGGCGACACAGCTACGGGCCGCGGCGAGTTCCTTTCCCGTCTAGCTGCTGGGGCAGGGTCTGGGGCGGCATTGGCGACGTTTTTCCCCGCACAGCCCGTAGACGCGCTGGTCAAGGGTAACGCGCCTCCGGCTGGTTACAACAAGAAGAGGGGAAGTGGTAGCGGGAACGGGGAGCGGGGTAAGTTACATCGGGGTGATAAAAGATAGAGTGGGTGTTGTTGGAGGTAACATGGCATTGCAGTACAGGTGCTGGGACGGGGGGGTAGCGGGAACAGGAGACGGGGTGAGCTAGCGCAACCCTCTAGTTTTGGGGATCAAGTGGTTACAACTGGAGCTAGGTCTATGTTGCGGAGTAGGAGGGGTCGCATGCAAGGTGGGGAAACTGTTCGCGTTACAATGGAGGTGCGGTTGGAGGGTGGGGGGGGGGGGGGGAGGGAGGGGGTAGAGGGGAGGTTTGAAGAGGGAGCGGGCGAGTGAACTATTTTCCAACGGAGCAGTCCCCCGTCCTCTACTTCCAAATGGTCTTGCCCAAATATTGGTGCGTTCTCTAAGGGTTCAAGTGGGAGGAAGAGAGGAGGGGGGTGTTGTTCGAGGCAGTATGGCGGTGCAATCGACGGGCAGGGGGGGGGGGAGGAAGCAGACGCGAGACGGGGGAGCGGGGTGAGTTAAGTGGGTGGTAGAGATGGAGGCGCGACTAGCCAATGTGGCCGTTCTTAACGCCCTTAGTACTGAAAACCCATTTTTGGTGACAATTGCTTGGAATAAGCATAATGAAGGGTTTTGGGCCCCTTCCTTAAAATCCGTTTTATCTTACTGTGGACGCTCCTACACCCGGTCCCCCACTGTACTTTGACGGCGCGATTGGGGGAGGGGGGAGGCGAGAGGTGTTGCTCGAGGTAAGGTAGCGGTGCAATTGGAGGGGGTATGCCCTCAAACCCTCGCATCTCGATAATGCCGGGACGGAGCGTGTCGGGTTTTCACCAACCAGGCAGACATCGCGTGCACCAAGCACGAAGCGCCGTGAGGTGTTCGGCGAGTCGCATGAAGGTGCGGTTCGGAGGGAGGGAGGGAATCGGAAGAGGGAAAGGTTGCGGGGTAGGTTTATTGGCCGCAGAGGGGTAGGGTGTGTTATCCGCGGTAAGATGACGGCCAATGGGAGGGGGGAGTGACTCCGTCGTGGAAGGCGACTATCGGCGAGGCATGCTCGGTGCCGTCGTACAAGCGGGAAGGAGAGGATGTGTGAGGAGAAGATTTTTTTGTAGAACCCTCTCGGCCGCGTTCGTTTTATTCATATCTTTGGTGCGTATTGTTATTTTTTCAAGGTTTACTCTACGTCATTCATATCTTGGCTTCGTGGTGTTTGGGGGAAGAACGGGGTGGGTGAGCGGAGAGAAACAACAGCAAATTAAGCAATGCTACCCCCACGAGAAAAAAAAAACGAGTGAAGCGGCGGCGTTGGCGGCATTGGATTCCGTCGTCTGAACCCCCTCTGCGGCTACGGTACAGTGGACCGCGCTGCTTATGGAGAAGTGTGAATAGAAGATGACGGGATCGTGTGTGTTTTTTTATTTTCTCTCGGCCAGACGTCCAGTCGCGATTTTTGGTACTATTTTTGGTAGCCGTTTCTGGCTCGTTCATCAGCAAGTAGTAGCCCAAACTGTCCTCGCCCCTCCCCCCCGAACACGCCTTCTTCCCCCTTTCCCCCGTCCTTCTATCTTTTTTTTTTCCGCGTTCCCATTTTTATCCCCGCCTTCCTTACCTTGCCCTTGCCCTTCCCATTCCTCCCAATCGTCGCCGTCGCTGATGTCGTCGTCATGTTTGTTTGTTTGCAGAGACGGAGGTATCGGCGGACGCCACTGCGGGAGATGACGACCCTTCGCGCACGTTTTCCGTAACCAAGACTGGGATCCGCTTTAAGGACCTTAAGATTGGGAGTGGAAAAGAGGTGCGGCTATTGTTATCGGACCGTGCATACGACACATGTAACAGCGGTCTGTCCCAACCCATACTCGTACGGTAGTTGTGTCGCATTTAGTACGGCATTCACAAATAGTAGTACTGGTATGTGCACATGGTATGTAACGCGCGCAACATCGGATAGGTTGGTTTATTACCCGCCTCCTGTTTATTTTTTGTTATTTTTCTGTAGTTGCTGTTTTCTCATTTTTTTCTGTTTTGGTGTTTTCCCCCCTCCCTGTCGGATAGGTTTCTCGCCTCCTTAAGTTTTTTTTTTTGTGTGTTTCCCCCTTTTTTTGTGTTTGTTGTGCTTTTGCCCCCTTCTTGTTACCCTCCCCTATCGGATAGGATACTTTATTTCCCGCCTCCTGTTGACGTTTGTTCTTGCTGTTTTTTTTTTTTTGTGTTTTCCCCCTTTATTTATTTGTTCTTGTGTGTTTCCCCCCTCTTTCCCCCCCCCCTATCGGATAGTTTTTTTCCCCCCCGCCTCCTGTCAACTTTTGTTGCTCCTATTTTTTGTGTTTTTCTCCCTTTTGTCACGTCTCTATCGGTATCGGGCAGGTTAATTTATTTCCGCCTCCTGTTAAATTTAGTTTCTTTTGTGTGTGTTTACCCCTCTTTTTTCTGTCTTTTATGTGCCCCCCCTTTTTTGTCCCCCCGCTTTGAGTAGGTTAAGTTATTTCTCGCCTCCTGTTAACTTTTTTCTTCCAGATTTTTTGGGGTCACTCCCCTATTGTTTGTGTTTTTTGTGTTTTTTGTGTTTCTTGTGTTTTTGTGTTGACCCACGTTTTTTCCTTCTATTTTATTTTGTTTTTTTTCCCCTTTTTTGTTTCCTCCTCTATCAGGCAGGTTGAACTCAGCAGTACACTAGCTTATAGACTAGCTTATACTCTAGGCCTATCAATCGGCAAGGGGGGTGCCCTTCCGCCCGTGTGCTCTGATTTACTCACTGGACTATGCACGTGAGACGCCTGAAGCCTCGAGAGTGATACTTCCCCTTGCATCCGATCCTGAACGTCCACCCGTCGGCACCCCCAGTGTCGTATACCTGGTAGGTATTTGAATTCGTCGGTTTTGAACCAAAACTGACACTTATAATAATAATGTTACTATTTTTTCCCTGTTTTTTTGTGTTTTCCCCCCGTTTTTTGTTCCCTCTCTATAGGGCAGGTAAAATTGTTTCTCACCCCCTGTTGTTTTTTTTCTTCTTGTTGTGTCCCCCCCTTTTTTTCCCCCTTTTTTGCCCCGCCCCCCGTTACAATATATATTATAAACAATGAAAATACACTCCAGCTGTGAGATCGAAGATTTCGTCGAAACTCATCTTTGCAAGCTGTGTGTGATGCTCCGATTGCGCGTATTGCTGGGTGTGTGTCCTCATTGAGGATATGGGTCGGCCACTCCTCTTAGAACTACAGTGTAGCGTGTACCAGGGGCAACGGGATGATGCTACTCAATCTGTGCGCGGAAACTGCGAAACCCGTTGTTGAGGGGGACAAAATCAAACAGCTGTGGATTGCACCAGTTTATTTTGTATATCCTGTAGTCGGATGACTGGTGAGGGTAACGGGGCGGGAATAGGGGGAATAGGCCGCATAAATGAGTATCATAGGAGCTTACTGCTTGCGTATCGTAGTGATGGTAATGCTAGTAGGTGATGGTAGAGGCGGCGGAAAGGGGAGTGGGGTTAATGTATATGTGTAAAATTTGGCCTAGGTTGGCACCGACGCTGTAAAACATTATATGTGTATTGGGGTTGGCGGTGGTTGGCAACGACGCTGTAAAACATACCAATCACTGCGTGAGCTGGACAACCAGGGTACCGTTTTCTTTTGTTTGATTTTTGGCTGTCACCAGTATGGTTATCGAGTTGGATCATGTTATGCGGGGTGGATAACCCTAACTCCGCACAAGGGGAATGATCGCATCACGTAGTTTGAATATGGTAAGGCGCTCATGAGGCAATTACATAGTAATACCCATTCTGTCTCTGGAGTGGCAACACCAAGGAACAAAGTAACCCATTGGCGCTGTCATCCATAAGCAAGAAAGCAGGCACAAGGTGCCAAAGTCCGTCTTACGAGCGGTTCTGGAAGAATGCAGTTCATCCTTTATGCGGCTCGCCGAACACCTCACGGCGCTTCGCGCTTGGCGCCAGCGATGTCTGCCTGGTTGGTGAAACCCGACGTGCTCGGTCCCGGCATAGTAGGGATGCAAGGGTCTATGGCCATACGACTACGGCCATGCGCGAACTGAGTACCTTCCCCCCCCTCCTTTCTCTTTATCGGGTAGGTTTATTATTTCCCGCCCCCTGCTAACTTGTTTTTTCTCTGTCTTGTTTTATGTTTTCCCCCTTTTCTGTTTTTTTTTTTTTGTGTTATTCCCAATTTTTTGCCCCCCCCCCCCCCCAATCGGGCAGGTTAAGCCTTTGGAGGTCGTTGACATTAGGTACCGTGTCGAGAAGCTGGGCAAGAGGAGCTACGACGGCATTTCGGGCGAGGTGGGTGATAGTACCACCGTTACGATTGCCGTTTCCGTTACGGTATTGGTCGTCGTCACTGTCGCTGTTACCGTCACTGTTACTGCTACGGTTACATGGTTACCGTTACCATTTTATCGCTACCGGTACCGTTGCTGTTACCATTACTCTTGCCACTACTGTTACTATTACTGTTACCGTTACCGTTACCGTTACTGTTACCGTTGCCGTTACTGTTACCTATACAGTTGCCGTTACTGTTCCTGTTGCCGTTACTGTTACTATTACAGTTTCTTCACTGTCACCGCTACAGTTACCGTTACTATTGCAATTGTTGTTACCATAACAATTGCTCTCACTGTTGCCGCTACTGCTATCGTTACTGTTGCCGTTGCCACAGCGACGCATGATACGATAGGAGTGGCACAACTACTGTTGCCAGTACTGTTACCAATACCGTTTCCGTCACTGTCACCGCTATGGTTAACGCTACTGTTATCGTTACTGTTGCCGGACGGTTGCCGTCACTGTTTTCGCTATCGTTACCGCTACCGTTACCGTTACTGTTACCGTTACCGCAACGGCGCATGAATCGATAGGAGTTGCACACTTTCGCGAATAGCATGCATTCCAACTCATGAGACTCCTTATCTGAGGCATCACCCAATACCGTCGGTTTTTATCCTGGCTTTTCACGGGCCATGACCCAACCCACGGGTCAGGTCAGAGGGGTGTTTTCCAATTCTGTGGGTGGGTCGAGTCGGGTCGGTTCAGAAGGTGTTCGAAACCTCACGGGTCGGGCCAGGTCAGGTCACAATTATAATAGGCGTTTAAGTATCACGCGTTGGCTCGGCTCACCCTTGTTGTTGTTGTTGTTGTCGTTGTTGTTGTTGTTCTCACATGAACTCGCATAATATCGAGTCCGTGGTCACAGGACAGGCTCCAGTCACTCTGGAGTGGAAGAACACCCCAGGGAAAAAACACACACAACCAATGTGAAAATCAATCCGAGGAGAAAAAAGGAACTAGTAGTAAGAACCTACCCGACCAGCGAGAGTTGATCCAACCCGTGAAGAGCCCTGTTTTTTTTCGTTGTGTGCCTAGGCCATGGATTTATCCACCGGGATGTGTTTCCAGTTTTTCATTTTTTTCTCAGATAGCTCCTCAAGAAAGGAACTTGGTACTTTTTTGGCGCCACCTGTGCCTAGGGCCTTACCCAATAAGCTTTTTTGTTCTGATATAAGCTTTTGTTTTCAGCGGACATGGGCTTTAAAACTGGAAATAAGCTCGCGATTTATGCCAGTTTTGCGCGGATAAGCTCGACTTATGCTCGCTCTTTGTTCCATCTCTAGCTTGATTTTTGTCCTATTAGAGCGTGTTTGCTCGTCTAACGCTCGTTGGGCATCCGTGCTCGTCGTCGATAAGCTCGTAAAACGTGGGTTCTTCGGCTATTTGTTTTTTTTCTACAAGCCACATGGCAGGTGCAGGTGTGTCAGTGCTGTAATATATATACTCCTCTATGGGACCTATATACTTCGAAAGTATACATATATTTACGTTTCATACTACTTCTGCTGTTGTTGTGTGTTAATGTGTGTTGTGTCCATATACAGCACAGTGCGCACAATGCCTTGCTGCCTTTTCCATATCATCGCACCACCACCCATGTCAATTGGAAAACTTGCAAGGTTCTTAGAGCACCTCCGCTTTGACGACGGAGCGGGTACCACCTTGTCGAGTTGTGGCTCATCGTCCGAGCTTGCCGAGCTGCTGTCATGGCTGTCAGAGGTAGAGCTAGAGCGTTCGCACTCCTCAGAAGGGACACTCGTGCTTGCCATCGCTGCAAGATCGCAAGATCGGAAGATCGGCTGCGTCCCTTGCGCTCTCCGCTTTTTTTGTGCTCGCGTGGGGGAGTGGACGCGCGCGCGTGTGTGCGTGTTCATGTGTTCCTATGTAGAACCGCCCAATATCTATCGCGATAAACAGAGCCGACAATGGGTGTAATTAAGCCTCGTGAATTGCATTATTACCGTGCGGCCAACCATTTGGCGTCTCCACCGTGCTGCCAGACAACCAGACGCACATATACACCCGAAAGAGGGGCGGGCATAATCACCTTTTATGATCGATTTCCCTTGTTGTGCTCTCACATAAGCTATTTGGCGTGTTGGCTACGCTCGCTCGGACATACGCTTTTCCATACGCTCAAAAAGCCAATATAAGCTGAACGATGAGTTTCTCATTGGGTAAGGCCCTACCTGTGCCGTACGAAGCGCGCGCCGATCTACGAATCGCTGATGCATCGGTAGCTCGTATATCGGTAGCAGACATATCGGCGGTTCGGAATGTCAGACGATGGAATATATGCTCTTTTCTTTTTGGTGCCGCGCTGTTCCACACCATGGCTCCTTGTCCATTTTGGAGGTCCTGGAGTGGCCTCGTGTTGCGATTCGACGGCGCTCTGGGTTGGCCCCTTTCCGCCTTCCTTCTTGCCGTCTGTCCTTCAGGCGTCTTTTCTCAACCCCCCCCCCAATCCCTCAGCCCCTCTTCCCCTGCCTGGTCGGTGGAAACCCGACGTAGTCCGTCCCGGCATCGCATGGATGCGGCGTTCTAATGCCATAATGATTTTGGCCGTGCATTCTATGAGTAGACCTTCCTACCCACACGCTGAAACTGCGTTTTCGTGAAGTGGGCCTGGAACTGCCAGAAATAATAAAAATGTGTAGCAGTAGTCGGGTGGAGGAATAAGAATGCGCAAAGAGGTGCCCTTGTGGCAACGAAGACGAGAAGAGAACCCGCATGGTGCGGGAATGTGAACTGTACAAGGAGGAACGAACGTGTTAGAGGGAGAGATGAGGAAAATAGACGGATGGGACATGGTTTGGTACATTAGATTGTGGCGAGAAAACGATCGCTACTCTAGGAGATAGATGGTGGCCGAAGACGGCTAAGCGGAAGGAAATAAGATAAGCAAAAATAAAAAGTGTATAATATGGAAGAAACGTACTGAGCGCTCAGACGTTGAAGGTGCCTCTATTAGGATTAGGAACGGCTCGAAAGAGATGCCTGGTCAATGGCAAATGACTTGTGGCAAGCAAAAAATTAGTACCCCCGCCTACCCACCCACCCACCCTATACACCCCACCCCAAATCTCTCATTTTCTCGCATGCGTCCGTCCGTCGGGCGTTTTCCGTCGATCAATATTTCACCGCCACCCCTACCGCCACCGCCTACGCCGGTGAAACCCTGTGGTTGCGTGTTTTTTCAGACGCAATCGGTGTTTTCCCTGGGGTATGGTGACGACGACGACAAGGAAGGGGATGTTTTGACGGTCCCGCTAGGCCAGGGGAGGTTGGTTAGCGCCGTCGACGAGGTAAGAATGTAGAATATGAGAATGAAGGGGCGGGTGGAGGGGGTGCCCGAGGGGGCGGGTGGGCGGGTGGGTGTGCTGATTGTACCGTGCATGGCCGTAGTCCTTAGGGCCAAGGGCCCACAATATCGGGACGGAACACGTTGGAGGGGATCGCGGGGTGTGTGTGCTCGTTTCATGCACGTATGGCCATAGGCAATCGCATCCTTAAAATGCCGGGACGGAGCACATTTTGTTTTAACCCACTAGGGAGGGGTGGGTCAAGGAGGAATATGAAATTGAGGTCGAGAGAGTGTGGGTGATGACGAGGAGGACGAGAATCGAAACGGTAGTGTTTTTTTGTTTCCGAGTGTGCGCGTTGAAGGCTGCTAGATGCGAGCACGTGCCGCGAAGATGCTGAGAAAGATGGGTAGGCCCCCCTTTCAATTTTTTAGTCAAGGGTATTACGGTGTTCGTGCTATTAATACATGTAGTTCAGTAAATTTCGCCCGGAGAAACTCATGTCGTTTTTTTCGGGAGGTATAACAGCTCGTTATCGTATGAGCAATAGCTGTAGTGTTCGTAGTAGTTGTATTCTTATTAGCAAGAAGAGGAAGAGGAGGAGGAACACAACGTTTAGTATCCACAGCAGCAGCAGTAGTAGCAGTAGTGGTGGTCGTCCATTTTTTTTAGTATTAATAGTAGGGGCAGTAACAATAATTGCACCAGTAGAAATGCAACCCTGGCCGCTCACGTTTGTTTTCCCGTTCGTACGTCGCGTTATAGAAATTTGGCTTTTTGCTGCTCCTTTTTTTCTTGCGTCTATCCTCCTGTTTTTCCGCGTACGCCAACGGCTTACAATCCTTGATATGTTTCCCTAAAAACGGTTCCTACGCTAATTCCAAGTGTTTTGACCCAAAGATAGTTGGTGTAGTTCTGAATTTTTTACCCTTCCGACGATTATCCTAGTCTAGTTCCAATTGTGTTATTCCCGCAACAAGAGTGCCGTGCTGATGAACAGGATACACCATGTTTTTTTGCTTGGGTTTTTGCAGGGGGTGGTGGGCATGCGGGTCGGGGGTGTCCGAAGAGTGGCGGTGCGACCAGAGAGGGGGTGGAAAAAGCAAGACCCGAAGTGCGCCACCGAGATAGACATGGGCGTTATGTCCGGCGTGCCGGGCGCGGCTTTGGCGAAGGTAAGCCAACGGAACACATGGGACGGTAGCGGTGCACCGATTTTTTGTTTTGATGCTCCTCACGTAGGGTATCTCCGTTTTCTCTCCACCAACGGTTGACGTGAAGAAAAATATCAACTAAAAAGACACCTTCTACGACAGAGATGCACCATTTTTTTTTCTCAAACTACCCCTCAATTTGGGAGCTTAAGACATGTCCCTCCCGAGAAACTAATTTGGAGATTCAATAAAACTGCTGCCGGATGAAAAATCCCATGGCCTGGGTACACAACGAGTCAATGCAAGCAAAAATGGCCTATTATTTTTTTTTTCCCCGACGATTTTGGGTTACGGAGTCCCCGTCACTCAGAAGCCTTTTCAGACAAAAAGTGTTAAGCTCTATCGTAGCACGCGTCCAAAACAACAAAAGAGACCAAACAACCCAGGGCTTCACCCGATGGACTCTCCCTTGGCCTGATACACCTATTGTTGGGGCCTGAAATGTTGTAAACCACACACATGGGAGACGCGTTCTACGATAGAGGTTATCACTTTTTGTTGTGAAATGGTTTCTGAATCATAGGGCTCCTTGACCCAAAATCGTCGGGAATACGACTCCTTTTTTTTTCGCATGGTTCTCGTCGTGTACCTGGGCGAGATGGGACTTTCCACCAGGTAGCCAGTTTTATTTTTTTCCGAATCAGTTTTTGTGAGAGGTATGTCTTACGCTCCCAAGTAGAGGAGTAATATTAGAAAAAACAACAATGGTTGGTGCACCTCTATCGTCGCACACGTCGGGAGTCGGACGGCGTCGGGCAGGGCCTCAGTTTAGGAACTCCGTCAGTACCGCAACCGCAGGCGTCAGGATCACGCGTGCTACAAGTACATCGTGCCATGAGACGTGCTATGATAGGCGCGCGAGCACATTTTGGCGCAGAATTTGTTGTGAATGGCGCAGGGACTCGTTTTTTTATAGTAGCCCAACATAGTCAGAATCTCGTTGGATTGTTTTTTGCATATAGGTAGTTTTGTGTATATGTCTAGGCGACGGGTTTGTTTGTCGCGGTTGCATTTTTTTTGCAGTTTCCCTCAAAATCGGTTTTTGGGTGAGGTTTCGAGCGCCTTAGCTCCCTATACTCTCTTCAAGTAGATCTGTGGAAAAAAAGGGGTTCCAGTTGCAATGGCGTTACGAGACCGCTCTCAGAGGGCTCCTCTGCCCTATCGGTAGCATGTGTTCCATGTAGGGGTGTTCCCCAGTTTTCCCTTTCTCCTTGCCCCCTGTACGCCATGAGGTGATTGTTTTGGGGGGAGGGGGATACGGCATCGATGCACGGGGCTTTTATTTTGTTTTCTTGTCCGTTATTTTCCTTCAACGTTGATTGCTGGTTTACTGGGGTGGGGGGCAAGACTGGTTTGGGGGCAGGCATGGCGAAGGGGGCGCAAAGGTTTGCAACACTCGTTTAGGAATCAATCAATGAAATATTTTTACGATTTTTTTTTTTTTTTCCTGGAGAAAATCAAATGTCATGGACAGCAGCAGACTATGGCTGAGACGCGTTTTTTTCAGAGTTACCGCTGCTGCTGTCGCAGTTGAACCCTTTGATGTCTCACAACTTAGGAGACCCCTGTCGAGGGCAAAAACGCTTAGCCTACCTGACCCCCTCTTCCTTCGGTCCTCCATTTCCTTATTTAAAGTGCCACGTAACCCCGTTATTTTTGTTTGTATGACTCCCCCCCCCCCCCCCCCCCCCCCCCCCCGCACCTTAAGTTTGTTTTTTGGCTGTCACCATGATGGTTATCGAGTAAGCTCATTTTGTGCGGGGTGGATAACCCTAACCCCGCACAAGGGGAATGATTGCATCACGTAGTGTGAACATGGTAAGGCACCCATGAGGCAGTTCTATAGTAATACCCGTTGCTGTCTCTGGATTGGCCACACCAGAAAACAAAGCAACTCATTGGCGCTGTCATCCACAAGCAAGAAAGTAGGCACAAGATGCCGAACTCTGTCTTTGCGAGCAATTCTTGGAAGGATGCAGTTCACCCTTTATGCGACCCGCCGAACATGTCACGGCGCTTCGCGCTTGGTGAAAGCAATGTCTGCCTGGTTGGTGAAAACCCGACGTGCTCCGTCCCGGTATTGTAAGGATGCGAGGGTCTATGGTCATACGACTTCGACCATTCACGAACTGAGTACACCCCCCCCCCCCCCCCCCGCACCCCCAGGCCGCTCACTACATGAGCTAGACCACCAGGGTACCGTTTTTTTTTTTGTCATCGATGACAGCTGGCGGTCGAATTAGATCATTTGTGCGGGGTGGAAAACTTTTTCTCCGCACGAGGGGAATGATCCTATCGCGTAGTGTTCGTGGTAAAGCACCGACGAGGCAGTTATGGTACTCCCATTGCTGTCTCTAGAAATGGCCAAACAGGAAATTAAAGTAACCCATTGAAGCTGTCATCCATGTGCAGTTCACCTTTCAAGCGGTTCTTAGTACAGGCTGGTTCATGTTAAAAACTCCAAGTGTATTTCCCGGCGAATGTCCACGCCGTTTTTTCGATTCAGACCGTGAAATTTTGCACACGTCTTCTATGTGCCCTTGCAAAGACCTCACCCGATGCTTGTTTGTTTCGCCTGATTTTACGTCAGTTAAGTTTTTTTCGGAAAATGTGAACCACCTTAGCCCAGTTTTTTTCGGCGAAAATAAAAAAAATGAACCCCCCCCCGCGAGTCAGGCCTCGGCAGGGGCATGTAGAACACGTGTGCAAAACTTCAGGGTCTATCTCTCAAAAAACGGCGTGGACATTTGGACTTTTGTGCGTAAAAATGAGAGATACGTACGTTGTTTCCCTCAAATGACTCGGTTTTAGTGTAGGATCCAGTTTTTTCGCTAGATTCTGCTTAATGTTGAACACAGCCAGGTCAGATCTTCGACTTTTGCGCGAAAATTTCAACAGGCATGCCTTGGAGTACGTCCAACCGGATCGTGCAAAATGCGGCGCATATTTGTTTCGCCCCCGCTGGGTGAAAGTCTGAATATTATTGAAGAATTGAAGCCCTGTCATTGGTCGACACGAGTTTCGCTCCTAGAGACAGCCCGAGGCCGGTGTTTGTTTTTGGCCATGTCACCCGCTTCCACTGGTCATGGGGGTCACTATGATACCAAATATTCACTCTTTGACTAGATACTGCGAGCGGTATGGGGGAAATAATTTGTTTGTTTTTTCTTGAACCAGCCTGTAGGATGCAGCTCACACTTCAAGCGACTCGCCGAATACCTCTCGGCGCTTCAAACTTGGTGCAAGCAATGCCTGCCTGGTCAGTTAAAACCCGACATGCTTCGTCCCGGTATTGTAGGGATGCGAGGGTGCATGGCCATACGACTACGGCCATGCATGAACATCGAGTACACCTCTTCCCCCCCGCATCACCATGCCCGCCTTCTGCTTCTACCCACGACCGTCCAGCCAAGCGCGGCTCTCGTTAGGGTTTGCCCCTCTGCCTTTGTACCAATCCACCACATGTACAAAACCTTATTTTCGCCCATGTCGTTGTCCTATTCTCACTCTTGTTCTCTTTCTCGCCATGTTTATCTTTCTTCTAGCTCCAAACATGAATAGCATCCTTATTATCAGTCTCTTATCTCAATCTGAATCCCGGTTTCATTTCTTTTTCTAGCCATGTTTCTCTTCCTTGCTCTAAATATGATTCTCAATCTCATTATCAATCTCAGTCTCAATAAAAGCACATTTTCGTTCTCATTCTCGATGTATTTCTCGTTCTTGTCCTATTAATAATTATATTTGTCAATCTCAATGTCGCCCTCCTTCTCCTTCTCAATCTTGATATCAATCTCAATCTTGACACCAATCTCAATCTCAATCTCAATCTCAATGCCTCCCATTGTCAGTGTTTTTTCTCGAGAGTTATCTCGTCTCTTAGTTTTCAATCCCTAGCTCCTATGTATTTCGATTTTGCCGCGGCCTGTTTTTTGGGCATTTGATGCACGCCTACTTCGAAGTGTATAGATTCCCCTCTGTGGATTATTTATTTATTCATGTTTCACTTTGTCTTTCAACCCCACATTGGTCCAGTGTATTGCCAATAAGCCGCCCCAGCTTTGGTGTGCGTGTCACACAGGAGGAACATTGCATCGATCATACCCTTGGAACATTATATATTTCTCGTTCTCGCTCTTCATGCTGTTCTCTATCTCATTCTCATTGTCAATCCCATGCTCATTCTCAATCCTCACCTCAATCTCAAGCAGGTGGAAGATTGCATCGACCTTACGCTTGAGCCCCGGCCGGTGGGGTACGGCGCGACGCGAAGGATGGCCCGCAGATTCGACGAGACGCTCATCGTAGAGGTGGAGATGATCGCCACCAAGGAAGCTTCGGGGAGAATATTCTGATAATATTCTGATAATAGGCACCGGGGACACACTTCGTTCGTCGCCGCTGGTTCTAAAGTTATTCAGGAAAAAAACTCTTGAAGGAGTGCTCCGGGAGAGTATCCTCATATGAAATTCGGGGAAAATGTTCTGACCGGAGTATTCAACGAGAACATTCTGAGAGGAATCCTCTGGAAGTCAACAGCCCGACCAATGGAACATCTTCCCCACAGCGTTGTTGAGTAGGCTCTCCAAACGCCAATTGATTTTTTTGTATCAAAATTAAACACAGTTCAGTTGTGAAATGAAGGCTTTCGTCGAAACTCATATTTGCAAGCTGTGTGTTACACTTCGATCGCGTGGTACGGGTACATGGATGTCCTTGGACAGTCGAGATGGGAGGAGGTGCTCGTCACAGATCGAGACTAACAATTGCCTGGAAACTCGACATGAATGAACGTCGTTTGGTCGTTTGGAGCTTAACGGGTGAAGTCGTCGCAGCCTCCCTGCTTGCGATGAGAACTGAATTTGTCTCACGGAATGACCGCCTAGCCGGGAAGGGGGAATCTCTCCGTTTTCCACGTACAGTGGTAGCGTCAGATTTCTTCGATGCTTCCACTTCTCGATACGAGAGACTAGTCGACATGTCCGGCTTTCAAGCTATTTAATATCGAAACTTTCGACATGGTATCCAATCGCCACCCCTATAGATCAATTGAATCATGGACGCATATGCGCCTGCACACCAGAACAAGGATACAAAGCATGCCTTCACGCATCAACAAAACTACGCACACAAAATACACCCTACCCATTCGGGCAGACAACACGAAAATGACAGGAACAAAAAGGCAAACGCGCAAACACGACCCACCCATCCATGCATCCGTTGTGCACTGAACCGTAAAGTCAAATAGCACCCTGATACCTGCTAAAAAGTGGCGTACACCAGACATTCAACCGCCTTAATTTTTCCCTTTTTAAGGGACCCCGCGCCCCGCGATAAGTAAATTCGGTATACAGGAGACCTCAAATTCGTTTGCGCCATTTTTGCCACTTTTAGGGACTGCGCGTCCCTTTTAGCGGACGCAACACTCTGTAAGAGACCGCAGCGACCGTGGTTTTTTCTCGTCCTCTAATCTACATGCGATCGTGTCTGCCGTGTTCAAGACCATTCTTTTCCCCCTTTCAAGCGGTCAGGCGCACGTTGTGAGACCTAGGTAAGGAAATCGGTATAAAAAAGATCCTGCCTCTCCGAAGCACTATTTACAAGCCCCTTAATGGGGGCCACCTACTCTGTTTTCCTAGTCATCGTTGCACGCTTACGATGTAATCCCACCCATGTCCCACGGAAGTAACGACAAAAGGAGTCATCTCACTGTAGGAGTTGCATTTTTTGGAGACCAAAGCAGTTCTGGCTGGTTGAGCTCCTCAGGTGAGGAACTACACGTTGGTCTGACGAATGTTACGAGTATACATTATTTGGGACTACTACTGGAGGGCGTGCACGCTTGATCGGCCTGCGCGATCAAATGCCTTCGAAGTCATGTTTCGGGTGAGGTATTAAACTTTCTGCTGCACCCCTACTTTCCTAGGTAAAAGTCAGGCCGGGGTTTGAGTCGTACACGTGTGCCACGGTTATAGGGGTCGTACGTTTTGGCTAGCATGCCCCTTCTCAATGAAGGAGCGCCTTAAGCCTTTTGGCGCCGCAGTTCCGGTATGGAAACAAAACACTTGGAACTAGACTGGGATCATTTTAAGAGTTGAAAATGGGTTAACTTGAAGACCATATAAAGAATTGGAGCTACAGCATGGACGGCTCGAAAGGTGAAGAGGTGAAATTACCTGTCGGGGGTAGTGTTTAACCCAAAATCGTGTGAACTTTGTTCTTGTTGTTGCAACATGATTTTATTTTGTATACATACGCCAAGGGATTTGTTCATCGGCCGGGCTACTTCACTGTACTAATGTACTAACTTTTATAGCCAGACGGTTGGAGGTGTGGGAGTGGGTTTGAGGAGCCGCATCTTCGACTCATGGTCTAGTTCGTAGAACCGGAGTTTCCCCGAATCTCCCATAGTTCTGCATATGCGATTCATCAGGGTGTTAAGATATGGCCTCGAAAGGCCTGTAATTATCCGAATTTGAGATCATTTGGATGGGCTTCGTATGATAAGGTTGGCGTTTTATATTCGGGAAAGTTAGGAAATAGATCGCAGGCACGTGCCTCCGATCTCAGAAGCTATCCGGGGCTCTGGTGGAATCGAATAAAGCAACGTCTCTACGAATAAAAAGAAAGTGAGTACTCTCCGAGGACCTGCTCAATTGGCAAATCTGCAGGGGGCACTCTGTGTCCCCACCTATAACTTTACAGTATCCATAAATCCGGTTTTCGTTGAGGTGCCTGGTAAGGAGTTCCTCAAGAGGTTATGAGCCTCAGAGCACACAATGATTGATGCACCTCTACCATAGGTAGCATGGGTGACCCAGGCTACGGTAGGGGGTCACCTTCGAGGTCTTTTTTTCGCAGTAGCTCGGGGTCGCTCGCGCGAGTGACCCCCCTATCTATTCCTTTGCGAACTTTAGCTTTCGTGCTGTTGCTGTTCTAATTTTGCAAAAAATATCCGTAATATGGCATGGTAGGCAACGTTGCGCCGACAAAACCGCCTGATGTATTTTTGTCCGTCCGGAAAAGAGTCACTGCCCCCTACGGTAGCCTTGGTCGGGTCTTGAGACGGTTATGCCTGCTCACCCAACCTCCTCGTCGGATTCGAAAAAAAAACAAAAACAGCGCAAGCTACCTGTAACGGTGCCTCAATTTATTTCGGGGGCTCCTCGCTTGAGGAGCTCCATCCAGACAAAGACGTCGGTTGACGGTCTAGTTTGGTCCCGTCAAGCACTCTATAGAAGTATTATAATACTGGTTTTAGTATGGAGCGGTCCTTGACGGTTGTCCATCGAAAGTCAAGACTACCGTCAACCGACATCTTTGCATCCAGCAGCATGCTTTAAGAAAAATTAAAGTGCAATGCCCCCACCGTAGCATTGATCGAAGGGTCGAGCTGTTCAATCCAACGAGGTAACTCGTAACTTGCCAGGTCTGCTCGACCAGAGACCGAGGGTTTATCGGTATAATAACATGCATGCGTAGGCGACGAGGGGAGGTCCCGCTCTTCAACCCATGACTACATCTGTTTTTAAGTTCGCGTCAAACAAGACATAAAGTTCTATATGCTGTGTAGGCGAAGCTTGGGGGGTCGAACCGAGTGTATTTTACAACAGTCAGTGGGCTTCTTCTTCTACAGCGTTTGTTGGGTAGTTCCTACTGCCTCTATAGTGCCGGTGACATCGCTTGTTTGTAACGTCGAAGCCGCTATAGTAGTACCAGTTTAGGTATAATACTATACTACCTGGTAAATAGTACCGTTATGCGGTATACTGCTGGTGTTGCTGGCCGGCAGACACTCGCAATGCAGGGAGGCACGTTAGATTGACTGTGATGGGGAACATTAAAACTCAAACGTCCCTCGTCATTTGGTTAGGAGATACAAAATAATGCATTACCAATATCTAAGATGAAACTCTAACTTATTTATTTATCAACAGAACCAACCTCAACATTGTTACATGTATCTACTTATCAACAGAACCCACCTCACGCTTGCAAAATTCAATAATAAGTAAGATTTTGACTGGTGTCCCAAATTATCTGCCTCTTCCTGTCTAGTACGTATACATGAAATATAACCGTGAAACGGATGAACTAATATTTTTGCATTTTCCGCTTCGTACACAGGTACTTCAATCAAGATCATGGAAAAACAACTACACAAAAAATACGCAATATGCACTTGTACATTCAGTCGGTATTGGTTCCTTGCTTCAACCTTTGTTGTGTGCGGAATCAAGGCTTTGAGCTCAGCCTTTTGTGCTATAGTACCGTCCCGTAGAGACTGAGGGGAACCAGGGAGCCTTATTGACATGTTCAAGCGCATTGCTAAGCTGTCCACGTGCTGAAAAACGGAATCAATTCCTTCATCTGCGTCAAACATGCAGGTGGACATTTGGTGATGAAGGAGTTAAATATACGAGTGAATAGAGCTGAAAAGAAGTGCGGTCCAAGAAAAACGAGAATGATATGTCATGGATGAGATACAAGCATTCATATTGGAGCGACCATAACAAGTCAGGAAAGACGGGATGGACTGGATATACAATGCTGCTGTGCACTGCCTACACATGGGAAGTAACATGAGTATACCACAACATGCTGATGATGCTCTCACAAGTCATGCTCACAACTCGTCGGCTCACACGTCATGCTCACAACTTGTTGATTTTCCATGATGAGTGGTGTACTTCCGATTCGTCGACTCTTCATATGACCCGACTCAGCAACCTAGTGCAAATAGCCGGTGTAATTAACATGTCATGTGATGAAAAATTATTGCCCATGCGGGGAAATAACTCCGCAATTTTTGCATGATGACATGACCCAGTAATATAAATGGTATCATATCTAAGAAATATGAAGATTAATATTTCGTGCGATTAGCTACTGTACTGTTGTACACAAAAAAAAATCGTACTAGAATTAAACCGAAATAATGACAGAGCGGAAATAGGATTATTTATAAAAACATAATTTGACATCACGCGTTCATGGTATCTATAGTAAATATGTTAGGATGACAGCGAGTAAATTTGGAGCCGTGGGTTCAAGTCTAGCAGACCCCCGCTTTTATTTTTTAGGGCGTGACTTTTACATGTAAAACGTTAGGGTGACAACGTCTCAATTTGGAACCGTGGGTTCGAGTCGCACAGACTCTCGTCTTTTTTTTTTTTCAGGGTGGGACTTTTACATTATATCTATCTATTAGATCACTACTACTGTCTTCATACTCCCGATGTATACCAAAACCCGCCATTATAGTGCGAAAAAAAAATAATAAGACCACCCCCAAGTAGAGAAAACTTACCTACGCACTTAACCACAAGTACCAACAACCCTGAACAAGCCATCCATCCGCAAACCCTCCACCATACATATGGTAGAGCAATATAGTGGAAACAACAGAAATAAATTTATAAAATAGACATGATGTTAGATATAGTTCAAAATTCCCCACCTTAATTAAAAATACCAACACCAATCATTATATAGTAGTGGAGAAGAACATTTTTTTACAAAAGAATAGGATCCCTCCAACTAAGAAAAATATTATCCACATAGTATATTACAAGCACCAACAAGCAACTTGAAAATATGAGTATCGACCCGAAATTCGTCGAACTCACAGCTGACGTCCTGAAAATATTTTTATAAAATGTTAGATTGACAGCGTATCAATTTGAAACAGTGGGTTCGTGTCCCACAGTTTTTTTTTTTTTGGGAGTAGCCGACTTTTATTTTGGAATGTTGTATTAACATTGACATATTAGATAACTAGTAATACTCTGTATTCGTACTCCTCCGGATATTGAAGCGGCGGAAAAACAAAATAAACCACCTACCATACATATTATATATATATATATGGTAGAGCAATAAAGTGGAAAATACAGTAATAAATTTATAAAATATATGTGATGTTAGATCTAGCTCAAAATTCCCCACCTAAAGCAAAAATACCAACACTAACCATTATAGTGGAGAAAAACAAAACATTTATGTAAAAACCTCACCCGTATACTCCGTAGTATAATACAAGTACCAACAAACAACGCAGCTTGCAAATATGAGTATTGACCCGAAATTCGTCGAATTCACGGCTGACGTTCTTTACATATTTTTATTAAATACGCACTGTCTGTGTTGGCCTAATTTCAGGCTTTTTTCCACGGTTGGTTGTTATGCTCGAGTCGTGCCAGTCTTGATTCCACATAGTGTTATGTAAGTCGTTTTTCTTTGAACACCTCATCTTTGTTAGAAATTAATTGTGGTTATAACCGGGGGGGGGCTGAATCCTGCATACAAATGGCTCTAATTCGTCCATATATATTGCGTTTGGTGCTGTTGTTGCTGTTCAAGTGCTTCTCATCCTCATTTTGAGCGTGCTTGCTCGGCACGCCAACCTGATAAAGGCTCAAAATCGCTTGTTGTGCGACCTATCATGCAAATAACTCATTGAACTGCGCTCGCATTGCAAATGTTTGCCGTATGCGAGAAGAATGCGAGCAAACCCGACTCGGTCGAAATAATTGTGAGCTTATTGGATGAAAGCCTATCAGCCAATCACGAGAAATAAGCCAATGAAGTCGGGGTTGACATGCCGTGCGGAGAGGTACATCGAACCGGGAGATCATCGTTGTCATTCCGGCGTTGCTGGGGCTGTAGAGATTCGGAGGATTTCTGAACCAGGGAGGGGGCCCTTTCCCCCCCGTGTGCGACGGAACTGCCCCCCATCGGTTGGTGAGCCTCTATCATCCTCCTACTAGGGTGGGCGGCCGCTGTGGAGCTCGAACCAATCAGCGATTCTAGCCTATGGAACTGGGGTGTCCACACCGTGGGGGGCGGTGTCGACCCGAGAGAACTCGGTTTTCTTCCCCCGTTTGTCTTATTTTAGATATATGGAATGACCCCTGGACCGAGGATGGGACCCTATCGTCCCCTGGTGGAGCTGGCTCTATAACATACGAACCCCAGTCAGTTAGAGATTGGCGGTCGGCGGCATTGGGGATTTCCACACTGCGCGGGGAGGTATCAATCCTGGTGACATATCCGTGTTCGTTCCCGGGTTGTCGGAGTTGTATATGTGTGAATGGATTATGATTCAGGGAATGGACCCTATCGTTCCCAGATGACGGTTACTTTATGTACGATCTCCGGCCACTGAGCGACCAGCAATCAGACAAAAATGCCATACCAGGAATTTTATGTTTTTATTATTGTCTGAACCTCGATCGAGCCTGAATTTTTCAACTACCAAATTATTTGTTGAGTGCTATCGCGTACTACTAATGTTCCATCGACCAGACGAGAGTGGTCTACAGCAACATTAATCCTGGTGATATATCCGTGTTCGTTCCCGGGTCGTCGGAGTTGTGCATGTGTGAATGGGTTACGATTCTGGGAATGGACCCTATCGTCCCCGGATGACGGTTACTTTATGTACGATCTCCGGCCAATAAGCGACCAGCAATCAGACAAAAAGGCCATACCAGGAATTTTATGTTTTTATTCTTCTTGTCTAAAACTCGATCGAACCTGAAATTCTCAACTACTTCCAATTTTATTGTTGAGTGCTATCGCGTACTACTAATATTCCATCGACCAGACGAGAGTGGTTTACAGCAACAAGTAGCAAAAATATTATAATAAAAGCATTCGAGGAATTGAATGACGAAGGCAGCGACACCGTGTGCCACGCCGACAATACCGTCAGCAAGTCTTTCCTCGATCACTATACACACAGAGACACAGTCGGTCTGCGAGCCTCGGATCTAGATATAATAAAAATAAAAATACACTTCAGCTGCTGTGAGATCGAATTTTGTCGAAACTCATCTTTGCGAGCTGTGTGTGATACTCCCAATCAATGAGCGTATGATATTATGGCATCATCCATGTAGTAGCAGAAGCTGGCTCAGTGCGCACCTGTCAGTTGCTACGTACCTGGTAGAAGAGAACATGCAGCAAACCTCTGGCCATCCCTCTGCTGGCCCTGGATGCTTGGTTGAGTCGAAACGTCAAGAAACGCACTCGAAACGTCTATTCGTGACCAGATTAGAGGGCCAGTCTCTGCGTGGGCTCGGATTTATCCGATCGAAATATGTACGATGAAGCTCGGAATCGGTTCCACGCAAGAAACGGAGAAACGGAGGAAACGACAGGAGGAGTAAGTAGTCAACTATTAGTCTATATCAATCTCTTGGCATTACTTCACGTTCTACACGCGTAGACTATGTGTTGTGTGGTAATGGTTTTTACTCTCTATCGAATGTTGAATCGAACGAGTCAGAGTGCTGCCCTGCCCTACCCATGCGGAGCCCTTGTATTACTTGGCGATTGAGACAGGACATGACCTCTTGCACCCCCCCCCCTTTGCAGCCAACGGCAAAAAATGAGGCAAGAGTGATGAACATGCAGTAATCGCATGGTCTCCATCGACTTCGCTACATTACTGTACCAGTAGTACTGTACAATGAAATTGCAGCCGCAAAATTCACAGCCAATGTACTCACACGAGGTACGCTGTTGTGGACTGTGCGTACGGGTACGACTAGCTTTACATGTACACGAATTACGAGAATAACTCTGAAATGAAGAACCAACTCATAGCTCGCATGTTCGTAAACGAGTGAAACGAACGCGATTGTGCTTGTGTATTGTATAATGCGGCCATGGCAGCCCAGAAACAACGACAACGGGAGCCCGAGAACGGTGCAATCTTCTGGCTTCTGTTCAGCATGATCCGGCAGTATTTCGAACTCAAGAACACGTTTGGTCTTCAACAGCATGCATGTATTTGTTGGTGAACGGATGATAATGATGCGCGACGGGCATAAAGACGGGCAGCACGAGCGACAGACGGACAGGGCACGAGCCTGCGGGCAACCAACTAGTACCTACGTTGTCTGTGCGGCTGCTTTATTTATGGTAAGGCACTTGTGTGTTGTCCTCGGCAATGCTCCAAGACAATGCCATGGACCAACTCTTTTGTCGGCTTGGGGAACAGGCACCTACGGCCGAGGGTGGACCGAGCCAACAGGTCTTGAGAATCCCCGGGAGCTCCCGTCAACATCTGTCATTGCCGCTATCACTCAATAGCGATGCAGGGGGGGAGCAAGCGGCCGAGAACGTCAGCCATTCTCGACGAGACTGGGAGGAGGATGGTCGCAGCGAAACACCACGAGGAATCGAAGAACACCGGAACGCCGCCAACCGGGGATGACGTCCGCCAACAACAGGTGGAGTGCAGGAGCGGTGGTTCGGTTAGGGTGGAGGGGCCCTGACGAACTAAGCTGCTGGGGTCCCCGCTTTACTCCGGCGCCCGCCCACGCCGCCAAGGGATGGTTGAAATCATCTGCGGATGTCAGAGGATGGAGGAAAGCATCGAAGGGTGTCTTACTAGGGCATTAGTGGATCGCCGGGGGCGTTTATCGGCGCGGTAGGAGAAGGGAATCGTAGCCGTTTGCTGGACAACGCCCGGAACTGCCGCCCTTTGAACCGGCGTTCCAGATCGGCACCGTCAAAGGTTGTGCAGACTACGGTGGATGAGTTAGTCGCCGAATGCCTTCTTGCCACCGACGCCCACATGCGTCAGGCTGGGGTGGTGCTGCCGCGACGGAGAGCTGAGCAAAGGCGAAGGTTTGGTTGGATGGAAAGCGCGCGCTATTTCCGGGCCGTCATCGGGATGCCCGTTATGCACCGACGATGGTCATACATCGGGCAGAGGGGGTGTTGCGGCGCGGCAGCGCTAAGCAAAGGGAAATACGACGCGTGGCGACTGCGCTGATCAGTGTCACGCGGGCCTGTCTGTGAGCAGGAGGTAAGCTTTATAAGCTCCTTCGGCTTCATTGAACAGGGGTATGAAGGATCTCCCCGGTTCGGGAAATACAGTTTCTCGTAGAACGTCCAGTAACGCGGATGAAGGGACCGCCCAGTGTCTATTGATGCTACCCTTAGTGCAAAGAACAGTTAAAGCGAAGTGACCTGTCAGTCCCTCGACCAGCCTCTTTTGCCCCATTCATTGGCACTGCCGTGCCCACCGTGCCCATTGCCGCGCTTGTACCCTCGTTGATCATCTGCACGGACTGTTTGCGACTACGATGTGACTTCGATCCCCATTATTCCTGACCGCTGCTTGAAGAGGTACTAGACAAACTCAAAGCACAAGGTGAGAGAATCACAGATAGACGTGAGGGATCTGGCTCCCCTCAGGATCTGAGGACTGGAATCCTGCTGTTACAGTAAAGGTGCGCCTAAAACCAGAGATGTCGGATTATCGCCGAAATGGCTTGTGCTAAGTACGCGAATTACCCCGAAAAATATGAATTTAGCTGTGTACGGGTAATTACCGACGTCTAAATGTGGCCATGTGACAGCCAGCTGCCTGCGGGAGAAACTGAAGGGATTCCCGATATAAACATGCGATCATATGTAGGGGACAGGGGGTGATATTTATGCAATTACGGCGGCCCAGACAGCTAAAGTAACTCCACCGCAATGCTGTAATACGGTAATCCGATATCTTTGCCTAAAGCATGGTGAGGCTCGTCGCTTGGGGACCTCTATTATCTCACCCAAACGCTTTGCAACAAGCAAGGTGAAAGGCGGGGGAAGGCTCTTGAAGTCCAAATCACAATATACTCATCCGCCACGCACGTAACCCGGCAAGTAACACAAACAACACCGACCAGTCCAAACGAGTTAAAAATTTACTGTATAGACTACCCTTTGTGAGGACCGGCCAAACACGTTCCACCTACATCCTCCATATTAAACAGTTAAATACGCGCTTAGACCGATTAATTGCTCTCTCTCTGATTGAAAACGTTGAAGACCAACCAAACCAGTACGATCAAAGTCAAAGCTGGCCACGGAAGCACCGTAGGCTCTAAATCTTGGGGGGCTCTACTACTACAAACAGTACCCGACACCATTACACTGCTGCAGACCTGATCCTACTCTACGCAAGCAAGTGCTCTGGCGGCCTCCCTATAGGTGCCGATATGTGCCAATCCACAATGCCAGCACTATACCGGACACCAGCAATATCGAGTATAATATTGATCCTTGGTACGACAGGATAGCGAGTTCCGCTCGTTCTCAGCTATTTCACCGGCATTATAGAGGAAACAGGCACTATCCAAGTGGCCCTATAGGGAGGCCGCTACAGTGACTGTAGTATTTGCTACCAAACGCGGGTGCAGTTCGAAAGGGATAACGAAATTGACAGGTGCGAACTTTTGGCTTGCCGTTTCGCACAAAACATTGGGGAAATATGTTTTTATACTGAAATTAGTGTTTGACACGCCTTGCCGCACGTAAAAACTACTGTGTAGAACCTGAACTAAACTAAACAAAACAGTATTTCCGGTGTACTGCGTACTGTACTACTCTGTAGCGCCGGCATGTGCCAGCCGGAAATGCCGGCACTACAACGGCAGCCGGCACAACTCCGTGCATACTGTCATTACCGGTTGTTCCTATCTGTGTCAAGCGATTCTACAGGCGTTATAGTGGGCAACCGGCACTACTCTACCGGAACTATGGAGGGACCATTACTGTACTACAGATACCAGATACAATCGTAACCCCTCAATATTAGCGTGGTCCTTGCGAGGTGAAAATACCCGCACTAAAGTAGGACTCCAGCTATCCCCGGAAATGCGGTACTCTGTAGAACGAGGTCGTGGCAAGCGATGATCTCCGCACTAAGCTGAGGTCCCGCACTAGCGGGGACCACACTAATGCCGGGCTAAATATAATACAACCTGTAGTCAGCCCTATTCTCTCTCCCGCCTTCCCTTGTATGCGTCTATAAACACGTTAATAATGTGAGTCTGTACACGAAGTGAACAAAAACAGTGACGTTCGGTCTATGGTGTGACCATACCGCACGGGAAGCGAGTCGTCAAAAGTACCGTAGGTTCCGCGCGCTGACTGCGATGGACTAATTTCGAAGTCCACAAATACAATCGCGACGGCCATGGCACGCAAGCAAAACAATGTATGTCTATATACGCCTGTCTGATGTGAAACCCCAAGGCAAACAAGGAAAATATGACGGAGGGGAAACAACGCAGACAAATCAGGCGGGACGCTGATCAACCAACTAACCAACCAGTCAACCAAATCAACCAACCAAGCCATCACCCAACTACCCAATCAATCAATCGGCCCATCAATCAATCAACTAATGAATCAATAACCCAGTCAATCAATCAACGAATCGACCAACCCACCAACGAATCCAACAACCAACCAATTCATCAAGTATTAATTTTCAACCAATCAATCAAATAACATGGCATCATCACAACAACGACGCTACGTACATACAGCACGGTGTCGATTTTTCTTTTTTTACCATTTCGCGCTTCCTTGCGACCCACAAAACAGCACGGATTTGTAAAAGTTACCTTCACACAACACAACATTGCGGGGGTCACGATCTTGTCACATTCTAGATAGCATAGCGCGGGTCGTCATACATTCCCGTACTACCTACAGTAGCATAGCGCAATCCGCTATTTGTTCCTACAGCATATAGCGCGGTTCGCCACCTGTTCCCGTACCATTTTGCATGGTACAAGTCGCTATCTGCTCCCGTACCACTCAGCATAGCGCGGGCCACGATCTGCTCCCGTGCCACTTAGCCAAAACACGAGTAGCTAGCTGTTCCTGTGGCGTTTAACATGGCGCAGGTCGCTGTACGACCACCTGCATAACGCGAGTAGCTAGTTGTTTCCGTCCACGTACCCTAGCACGGATCGTTGTCTGGTCATCGTTCAACCGTAGCTCTGGTCGCCATATATTACCGTACCACCTCGAAACGCGTTAGCATACAGCACGGTGTTGATTTGTTGTCTTTCCGGATGTTTGCGCTTCCGCACGGCACATAACCTTTGGCGTACGCCGCTATCTGTTACCGTACCACTTAGAAACGCGCTGTCGCCATTCTCGACCTCCCCCTTCACCCACGTCGTCGTCATCGTCCCCCTCCTCTGCTATCGCCCCATAGGCTTGATCATCCCCTCCAATTTTCTTGCGCAAACGCGCTAGCTGTGACGCCCCTTTATTCCACATATGGCTCTTCGCTTTGGATTGTCGCTTCTCTTTTTCTTCCACGCTGCCGTAGGTTTGTTGCGTGTGCAAATCATCTTTCTGAGTGTTCAAACCGTCTTCCTCCCCACAAGCGCTGTTCACTTCGCTTGCTTCCCTCAAGGCAGTCTCCTCTCTCGCCCCCCCCTTTGAAGCACAGAGATGCGCAGACGTCAACGAAAATCCCTCCTCAACATCTCCAACCCTTTCTTGATCGCGAGTTGACGGCATCGTCTGAGAACGTGCGGGGGCGGAGATAGAAGCAGCCGACCTGATGGCGCGTTCTGGTGTACCAAGTGACCTGCCCAAGAAGCTGCTGCTAGGTTCCGGTGCGCTAATCGACCGGCCCAAAAAATTCAGGCCGAAACCCCTGCCACCAGTTTTACGAGAGTCCAGCACACCTCTACCGCCGGTTTTACTAGAGGCCAGCAGCCCATCAAGAGACCTCGCCCCCCCTGACATGGTGGGAATGGTGCTGCCTGCGACGGTGCTTGCGTGCTTTTTGCGCTCTTGATTCTCATTACCAGAACTATCGAGCGTGTGGGGAAACTCTTGCGCCGGTGTTGTACCCGGAGGGGCAAACAGCAGGTGCTTAAACGTTGCTCCCTCCCCAGACAGCGATGCCTCTCCCCTTGCCCCACCCCTACCCGGATTGGGGGAAGAGGGTGAAAAGTCGGAACCTGGAGAACCTGGTTCCTCGGTTTCCGGAGATTCTTGGGACAGGATGGTGCTGGGCTTCGACAAGGCGAGACGTACTTGCCTGCATCGTATTGCTTCGCCGATACCCATGAAAAGGGCCCTGCCCCGTCGGAGGTAGTAGGTGTAGGAGAAAAGTCCCACGCATAGCACGAGGACATACACGTTGAATCTGTTTTCGAGGGGTGTCCATGAGGAGTGCGATGAGATGCAGGCGGGGGCGACAAGGGGAAGGAGGGGGAGGTTGCTTTGCGCACAAACAGCGGCTCTTGGTTTTGGTGACGTGTTCATCTATGATGCGCTACTACAAACGCAACCTGTCGGGAGCGCAGAAGAATATTCTTCCAGCAAACGCGGTAGTGTCGTAATCAGGGTAATACACCTCCAAACACAGATATCGTTTCGAGACTTCGCGTTCTTTTCATTTACGTTCTGTTTCACGGCTACGCGTTTTCCTGCTACACGCAGACATGCGCTTAACTTAACCTTGCGACGTTGCCTGCATTTAGCACCAGTAGGCCTTAACATTGTCATGCTGTATGATACCCGCTAGATACAGACACCGACCTACGACGCAACCCTAAACCCGGCGAAATATTTTCGGAATTCCAACGGACCAGTGCCACATACATGCATATCAACTCAACCGACCAATTCACCTGAGCCTTAGCTGAAGGCACGCGTTGGTCATTATCGCCAAGACCATGAGCACCAACTGCGTGGATTCGATAGGGTGAAGTCGCCGCCTCACCTTGATCATCACCACAATCATACTGTCGACCTGCGTGGAGGCACATTGAATTATCGCGCGACACATAAGGCAGGAAGAAGAGGGAATCCTGGTGTCGTGTCGGGATTGAGGGATCACGCCACTCTTTTGAAACCTGTTCATAACGACCGCAAAAACGATGAGATTGAGTTAATTAAAGCTGCTTCTGCTCGCAGGAGCACGCAGTAGAAAAAAAATGCCACCATGTGCCACCGTCCTGACGCTTGCTACTGTAGGGGTAGCACTCTTTGGCCGAAAAAAAACCCGACTGAAGAGGTTCCTGAATTGAGGAACTACAACAGTACGAGACAGCACTTCAGGAATGTGGTCGATGAAAATTTCAGTTTCGAATTTTTGTTAACGAAAATAAGAACATGGCCTCTTTGGTACTGAAAATGGTGTATGACACACCCTGCCTTATAAAAGAATTCCAGCCTGGACAGAATACAAGAGTACCACCATGCTGACGCGTACTACGATATGAGTAGCACCTTCTGGCCAAAACAGATATGACTGAAGGGGCTCCTGAATCGAGAAACTACAGTGCGCGACAGCACTTAAGAATTTGGCCCATAAAAATTTCAGGGTCGAGTTTTGTTAGACTAAAATAAGAACATGGCCTCCGAAAAATGGTGTATGACATACCTTGTCTTACAGAATAGTTCCAGCCCGGCCAGAAACAAAAAGATTCTTAACTGGCGTCGCACACTGTACCCAATATCGGTAGAGCACCGTTGGTGTTTCACCATATTGCTTGTTTTTTTCCCAGGCCACGGGAACGTTGCCATGGGAATGTTCATCGGGTTGAGCTTTCACATTTTTGCACAAACGGGTTTTCGGTCAGGTACAGAACGCCTCCGAAAAACCTTCGTAGGTGCGCCGCTACCCCTATTTGCATTATCGGTGCGAAAAAAAAGACCGCACAACGACTCAGCCAATTTCTACCTTGCACATCGGCCCAGACCCAACCCGACCCCAACCATAGCCCTAACCCTAACTCTAACCCCAACCCTTTGGATGTCTCGGGGTCGGCAGGGGTGGTTCCGCCGGTCCGCCGCGTGTTTCGCAGGCGTTTCTCCCAAAATAATCAGCGCGCCGAAAGGCAGGCCTCCACCAATCAGACACATGGTGTGCAGTCATTTGTTGTTTTCACACCGACAATGCAAACAGGTGTTGTCCTACCGTGGCGTGCGTCTGCTGTGCGAGTGTTGCAGACGCCTTCTGCGATACTAGGTATCAATGGCAGCACTCTTTCAGCCATCCCACGATAGGGGTGCAGCAGATTCTGAAAACATTCTGAGTGCCTAATATGAGGATCTCGACATCATCGTCATCATCATCATCATCATCATCATCCATCATCATCCATCATCACCCAAAACACAATTTCCAAGACATTCGTTCGCACAACCCTGACCAAAGGGTCTACGCGCTTATCCTAAAACAAATCTACTCGTAAAAATTGCCATGCCAATAGTAATACAACCGATAGGTCCACACTTAGAGGAGCTCAACCGGTCATTACATTCTGGCCCCAAAAGCGCAGCCCCTACCGTGAGACGACTCTAAATATACTATATAGTATATATATTTTGGACGAAAGGGGCTTCTTAACCCAGCATAAGGTTTTTACGTCAACTCTTGGGTTGCAATAGGAACGTTTTTTATACGTAGGTCATGGGCTCTTGGTCATCGGGTTGCAATTTCGGTTTCGTCAAAACCGGCCTTAAGGTCAAAACAGGCTTCAAGGTGAGGCACTGATAGTAGTTATTATAGTAGATATTATAGTAGTTATTATAGTAGATACTATATAGTAGTTATTATCGTAGTTATTATAGTAGTTATTTTAGTACAGAGAAGCTCTTCAAGCGAGGAGTCCCCGAAAGAGAAGGGTGACCCTTCACCGTACCATGTGTCTGCAGAGGTCCTTGCTACACTTCGGGTCAGAAACACCCGCTAGCTACCCCATGCTTCGGCAGAGGGGGCACTGTTCATTATCTGAGCCTCGTAACATCCTGAGGAGCTCTATGCCTCTCCCAAAAACTGATTGGGGAGAAAATAAAAGTTCCATACGATGATTTGGACGGTTTTGGAGGAGCTCGCCTAACGATCTGGTCGCGTGGATCTCTTGGGGCGGTAGGCTGTTCGCGCTTGCGAGCTAAGAAGCAGGATCAAGGTACAGGCACAGACCCAAACCAACCCCTAGCCCTAACCCGAACCCTAAACGGGCCGGAATCGGGCGAGAAACGCGGCTGTGCCGCTGTTCGATGCCTCTAAATTATTCCGATCTGCGGACCACCACAAAGCTCTCGGCAAAGGAGAACGTGAAAGCTACCCTTCAAGATCTGCCCGGCTACATTGTTACGAGGTCTGCTTGATTTGGAGGTAAGGGGACTAACCCCGTAGTTCAGGAAACGCCTCCGCCAAACAGTGGTATACCTTAATACCTCCATCGTAGGACTTGTCGGCTGCTCCTTGGGGTGTCCTACAATATTGTGTTTTTTCACAGTGGATGGAACTAGTCCTACCCCAACCCTAACCCTAACCCATACGAAATATGCCGATGGGTGCCCCCTGATGCTGTCACTGGGGCGAAATGGTTGAAAAGAAATCATGATGTATGTCTCTGGCTCCTTGCAGCCGACGCTGCATGCGTCACAACTTTATTCCCATAACGACACATGCTCTATACCGCAGGGTGTGCACCTGATATTTTCTCCGCGGTTGCTGACTTGTGGGACGCATCACCCAAAAACTGAAGTTGGCAAAAAACAAAAGTGCACCGAGATTACGAGCAACAATCCCATGGCCTAGGTACTCAGCCAAAACAATTGTTACAAAAAAAAGTTGATATATGGTTAGTTCCTCGGCTGAGGAGTCCCCGCTGATCACAAAGTCTTTGGCCAGAAAAAAAAAAGTGGTGTACCTTAATGCCCCGATCGTACCATGTTCAACTATTTTGTCCTCGAAAACGAGGTGGTAGTTGCAAAAACCGTTGTTTTGCCAGCCTTCTGCTACGCCGAGAAAAATTTTGGAAGCATTGCCCGGCCTTGGCCTGCAGTATAAGACTTTGTGGCCATTCCAAACACACACAAAAAGGTCAGGAGTCGTGATTAACGTTACCTCTTCGCGAATCGCGGTGTTGTGTCACAAATCCTGACTTTAATCCTGATTTTAAAGCGTTTCGAAAGTTTCCCAAAACACATTATGTCGGTGTTAGAGACAAAAAGACCGTCAATGTATTTTTGAAAACATCTCAGAATTTCAAAATGTCAACAATCGTAGTTTGGTGTTGCCAGGAATGATGTTTGCTTTTTTTCGTTAGTAACGACCCCTTGCTAACTTTCCGTTTTGCTGCAGCACAGGCAGCATGCACATGTCCGGACTAGCATCTTGCACTGGAGCCATAGAAAGCCGAGTTTCACCAAACTCATCGGTCTTTACGACGAGCGGATGTCTGTGCCCCCTGCTTGGATGACCGGGCTATCAGCAAGGAACAGACACTGTTCCAAAGGGATGGTGCAGGCACGGAAGACAAACATGATTTATTCCGCTCTGTACAACACGCGGGCCTATATGCCCCCGTTGCTGGCTCACCGGGCGATATCAGCAGTGGAAAAGGCGCGTCCCAGAGTTGTGGAACACGCTCAAAATACAAAATACGAATGGTTTGAAGTACCAAGATAATGTGTTCCGCTCTTTAGGTGCAGGCACGGAAGACGAACATGATTCCTTTCGCTCTTTACAACAGGCGGGCCTACATGCCCGCTGCTGGCTCACGGGGCTATATCGGCAGTGGAAAAGGCGCGTCCCAGAGATGTGGAACACGCCCAAAATACGGAATACGCATGGTTTGAAGTACCAAGATTTTTTCCCCGCTCTGTACGTACAACATGCGGGCTTGTATGCCCGCTGCTGGATGACCGGGCCGCCAATACGGGAAAGACGCGTTCCCAAGGGGTGGCAGAGGCACGAGTTACCAACAGTTTGGGGTAACAACATCAAAATTGCTCCGCTACATAACATACTTACAACAAGCAGACTTACACACCTGCTCCTGGATGACCGGGCCATCAGTAAGGAAAAGGCGTTTCCCTAGCCCTTCGACCATCGCGGGAAGCTTCTTCGAGCTGGCGACCCTTCGGCAAAGTTCCTCCATCTGGCAAGTTCAGCGGTCAGGGGCGCAGGGGAATATTCCACAACAGTCTTTGATCACACATGAGCTGATAAGTCCTGCAGAACTTGCACGCACGCTTTTTGGGTACAGACTGATAAGCAATACTGTGGGACAACGTGTGTTAGGTTATGAAAGCACAAGAAAGCCTGGGGAGTGTCTACGCATCCAAGCTCGATGAACAACTGTTGGGGCAACACTTCTACGATCGCTACAACTAAAAGACGCCCCTCCTTGTCCCCGGCGGTATGTCCGCAATGGGCGGTTCTCCCCGTTTGCCTGCGTTCAACCCCTTTGCCCCGGTCGAACAAAGTTGCAAAAAATGAATGTCCCCACCCAGAAAAATTCTACATTTTCGCCTCCGTTGGGTGTCGAAAATTAGTGCATGTCTTGAATCACCTTGAAAAATCGATCGTTTTCCCTGCAACCTTTGTACGATATCGGTACGTCTAATAGGCGTACCTCCCTGTCCCCGGCGGTGTAGCTTGGATGTACAAGCGGCGGATCCCCCCCTTTGCCTGTCTTCGACCCGCTTTCCCCCGTCGAAGCTGCCTTGTTGTACTTGCCTGTCCCTTGCCCGGCACTACCCACCAAGGGGCTGCCACTCGAATCGATGGGCACGTTCTCATACAGATCTTGTGCCGAGATGCTGTCATCTGCCGAATGACATCAAGATAGGGGGGGGGGGGAGTAATCAGTGTCATTCATGGCCGTAAAGTGTCAGACCATAAACCACGCATTCCTTTCGAGGTGGAGCACCGTTCCTTATCCCAGCAGAAGCACCTCCAGCGGAGGGGGAGGGGGGGCGTACTCATTTGTTGCCAGCCTTGGTCATTTGACCATTGACCCGTAGGTGGGGGGGGTGCGCTCCTTATCATTGCCTGGTGGTAGTCTGTCATACCATAGACCCTCGCACCCCTACAATGCCGGGACGGGGCACGTCGGGGTTTCACTGGATAAGCCCACGGGAGGGGGGGGGGGGGGGGGGGGGGGGGGTGCGGGTGCGCACTTATTTGTTGCTCCCCTTAGCAACATGACCAGTGATCATGCATCCCTAACAAAAGACACCTCCAACAATTGAGCGCTCGGTACGATGCTTTCTTAAAAGACGTTTTCGTATTTTGCTCATCTTAGTCCCTTCTCCGAAGGGGTGGGGGTGAGGGTTGGGGGGGGGCTTGTAGCGCCTCATATTTCAGTGTCCCAGAGCCACGCGCGCAACGGCTCCCCTATTGATTTGCAGTCCGCACATCCAGTGTCCGTAGAGATTCGTGATGCAAAGAGGGTCAAGGCCAAGGTGGGGGGGTGACCTTTAGGTCGTCGATTTTCACTCCGTGACTCAGGTACCGTGACTCAGAGTAGCCACGTACCTGGTACCTGGTATGAGATTTTCGTTTTTTGCTCGATACGCATAGCCATCGGATTTTTGCTCCCTTCGCTGGGTCAGCGAGTGGTGTTTCTAACCCCGTTCCGTTTCTGGCGAGGAGAGCGTGCTACGATAGAGGCATATAGCACGTTTTCGTCTGAAGAAATGGATGGTTTCTGAACGACGGGGCTCCTTAACCTACTAATATTATCGTCCGAAAAAAATAAATAATAGGCCGCTTTTTTTCCGCATGATTTATTCTCGTCGTGTACCTCGGTCATGGGGATTTTTCATTCGGTGGCAGTTTTGTTTTTCCTCCAAACCAGTATTTGGGAGAGGTATGTCTGAAAGCTCCCAAATTGAGGGGTAGTGTTGAAAAAAAATAACAATGGTTGGTGCACCGCTATCGTAGCATGGCCAATAATATTAACAAGTCAAAATGGGGGTAACCCCCTACCGAAGCATTGCTGAGAGATTCACGCTGTGGCAAGGGTGCACCAATTCGTTTTCGGGGGCTCTTCCTCGCCTTGGGAGTTCTACACCTGACTCCCCCCAAAAAACGATTTGGAGAAAAGCGATTCCTGAGAAAAATGAAAGTGCTTTGGTGATGAACGAACAAAAGCCTTGGCCTGGGTACACAAACGGTATACAATATCAAATCGTTTTGCGAAACGGGAATGACATTTAGACGATTTTGGGATTAGTATCCTCGTCATTCCGAAAATTCAAAAGCCAAAAAGTGGTATACCTTAACATCCCTATCGGAGCGCGCCCCCTCACCGATCAGAAACGTGTTTGGCCAAAGCGTGCTTGCCTGATCGTCGCACATGTCTGTGTAGCGCTGTCGTCGTACTAAACAGAGACAGTCAGTCAGCACCTGGTGTCCGCCCGGATTGCTTGTTTTCAGAAAGATTCAAAAGTGACGATCGCAAACTATTGAGACACGAGAAAGGGCCGGCATCCTGGGAATACTTAAGTTCCGCGGCCGCACACTATGAAACAGTGCGTTGAATCCCCGAAAAAACTCACCTGGTATCAACCCGTCCATCACCACTGCCCCTTGCCCCGACAGGTCCAAGTCATCTTCCGCAGAATTAATCGAATATCCTCGTGGCTCGCCCGAGTTTCTGTCGGGCGAACTGGTAGATTCGTTTTCCGGCCTTTCCAGGGTATGCTTTCTAGGGAGGCGTGCAGGGATTGGGGGGGGGGGGGGGTGAGCGCAAGGCGGACAAAATAGTCACACCTTGTTGCGATTTTTTCAGATTCTACCACCTTGTTGGGCTTTCTCTGGGGTTCACCATGTGGCTGGGCAGTCGTTGGGGTTCACGATACTGTGGGGATTTATTTGGGTTGCATTCAACAAGGCGATGACATATCCCAGCGAGTCGGGCTTGACAGCCATCCGATAGCTCTACCTTCGACTTGAGGCGTCGAGTTCGGGGGAAACGATGCTCGACTCGACCCGCTCATGCTACGATCGACTTGGGGAAGTTGTAAATAGTGGACCCAACCAAAATATGACACAGACTACTACGACGCTTAGGTTTCGTCTTGGCGGGGGACGGGCCATCGAGAGCCCGCAAACTGACCCACAAGGGAGAGTGACCACGCTAATAATCAAAGACGTAAACGTCACCGTCGTCGGCGAAAGAAAACCCGGCTGCCACAGAGCGGTTGGATGGAAACACACTAGACACACCAGGAACCAGGTAAGCGCAACCACTGAAGTAGCTCTGCACCGTTAAAGATCGCCGCAGCAGCAAATTGATAAACGTTCTCAACACGTCGGATACGACGGCGGCACAGATATCCACTGCCTCGCAGCCATTGTTGCTATGGGATTTTATACATTTACGAAGAACATTTGTACCTGTGTTTGGTTCCAGGCTAGGCTTGAGCAATGAGTGCAACGTGACAAAAAAACAGCAATAACTATGATTTCAACAGCAACACAACAAACACAACAACCACAACCACAAAAGGCATTCATTATTTCTTCAGCTGCTGCCACTACCGCCAAGATGTCACTCTTCAGCTACACAACAACAACAACGGCAACAGCACCGATTAAAAAAACGGCAATGCAGGCTGTCTGAGGTATAACACAACAAACACGACCTCGGTGTAGGTGGTTTCACGCCCACCAGAATGATAAGTACGACGCAACACACCAATCAGAGGCAATCAAGAGGTCACTCAACCCTTTCATCTAATGCAAGACATTCCTACACAATTTCCAAGTACTTTGTCCCCAAAAATCGTGGTTGCATTCGAAAGAAGGGTGACGGTCTACAGACGCGTGCTACGATGGAGGTATTACTGTATACTCTTTTTTGGCTAAAATGTTTGCTTGATGATGGTGCTCCTGGACCTAATAATAAAATCATCGGAACGACATTCGTGACTTGCAGTAAAACTTTTTTGTATACAGTACCTAGGCCCATGGGTTTGGTCGTAGGGGTGTGCTTTCGGTTTACTCTACTAGTACTATTGATAAGTCACTGTGTTGGGAAAGGTAAAGAGCTCCTCAAGTGGTTATGAGCCTCAGAAAAGCAAAATGCTGCATCTCTACCGTAGTATCAGTACCATTAGTACTATTGGTATACTGTTAGTAGCATGTCTTTACATTGGAAGAATACGTCTCACAAGTAGAATGACGCAACAGTTGCCAAGCGCCCGCTGTCGCTCTCAGTTAAGGCCTACCTACATATATAGAAGCCATGTCACGAGCAGGTCGAGACGGCAATTACCAAGGCGTCCATCGATGCGTAAACTTACGGTCTACACGAGAAGAAAACATTTCACAAACAAGACGAGACGACAATTGCTAGGAGTCCACCGCTGTTGTCACCAAACGTTTATCGACATTGGAAGACGATACAAGTCAAGATTAGGTCGGAGACGATAGTTTACAAGCGTCCACCGTTGTTCCCACTTACGGCCTACATTGGGAAAACAAAATTGGTACTGTATCTTACAAGTAGGACGAGACGATAATCACCAAGAGCCCCCCATTGACGGCCACAGTAAGAATGAGCGGCTGAAGCAGCATAACCACGATCACGGTTAGACACAGAAGACTGCCGAAAAGTGGCAGCATCATACAGGAGCAAGGCCGGGGATCGGGGGATGGGGGGGGGGGGGTCGTTATTCGCCGATATTGTAGTCAATCGCAGATCAGTCCAATGCATGGTTATCGTGAAACCTTGTTACACTGGAACAAACTACGTCGCCACACCGTACACGGGACGGGCGAGGATGAGGGTTGGGGGGGCATTTTCAGGCAGAAGGGGTCAATACAAAACAAAGCCGCTGTCTATATGTTCATCAGTCTATTTCATGGTCATCGGGGAAAGGCCTGGTTGTGCCAAACAAAAAACAACCGAAGGCTTGGCTTAACTTACTATGGAAGGTGGTTCTTCGTCAATATCGGGCATAACTAGGTTAGCAGTTGTTGTGGTTAGTCTTTACCAAGGTATGTGGTCAGCCTCGGACGGCGCAAGTGGAACCACGCCCCTTGCCACGGAAAACCACAGCAAAAATCCACGAATTTGATAGTCTGGCAAAAATAGTGCCTGTGTCTACATTAGGCCATCTGAGGTCAGGCAGAAACACTTTACACCGAAAATATTAAAACTCAGGAGTCAGTCTCAACGAAGGGCGCGTACATCCACATTCAACCAACCCCTAATGGCTGACGTATATGCCGCAGCATTCCCAATGGCTAACACGGTCACCGAGATGACAAATCGGAACACGCCTCTGACAAAACGAAGTCGTATTTTCCACCGCTTCAGTTTCCAACTACACTGGTGAACACAGACCCTCCCTCTCTCCCTTTGGTACAATAGCCACCCTGGAGCTCTTCGTGGCGGAGGAAACGTTGATACCCAGAACATCGTCAAAACGTTAGCTAAACATTGGACGTTGCGTACTGTCGTACGTTGAAACGTTGAGAAAAAAGTAGTCTAGCAACGCGTCCCCGACATAATTATTTTATGTATTTCGGCGTTGGGTTGTGCACGTGGGGGTGGGGGGGGAGGGGGCTGTCCGCTCGTGTAGACTTATGAGCCCCGGTGGATCTTGTCCATGGGATAACCTCTCTCTGACATAGCAGTGTTGCAACATATCACATATTCTCGACGGGTTTGAAGTATCTTCGCGCGCTGGGCTCGGCCGATACGCTACCAGCACAAAGTATCGAAGAGCGCGGGGCGGTCTGATAAACAAATGAAGCCACGAGTAAGTGAATGCGCCTCTCCCGCGCGACAAGATTTTCGACCCCTTCCCCTCCAAACAAAATTCGTGTTCGGTCGATTTGGAGCCCCCCCCATATGGTCGAACAGTGATTGGTCGGCCCAAAAATGTTTCGATGCGCAACCAAATTCCTTATTGCTGCTTGCTTAAAGACGCATGCTACCGTATGTGTGCACACCATTTTTCTGAGTCTCCTCTGTGAACGAGCGCTAAAAATCTGTCCCAAAACTAACTCTGCGAAAGAGATGAAACTGCGAACGACCCCATGGCCTAGGTATTTCACAAAAAATAACGTTACAAATCACAAAAAAGGTGCTCGAACGAAAATGGGGAGTTCCTCCTCGTCAGTGGATTGTTTTTGCAAGAGAGTGATTCTTCTCTATCGCAACCTTTAAACGCCAAACGCCCAAACCAACCGTCCCCCTGCAGGCACCTTGTCCATGGGAAGACCCAGTAGACCACGGCGTATGCCCCTCGCGCGAAGTCCAAGTACGGCTGCGCCAGTTCCCACAAGAGCATGGCCTTGAAGTACACCACGTTCGGAGAGAATGGCTGTTCCGGGGAGGGGCAGGACACCATAAAAGAGGGAATAGGCGTGTCTGTTGAAAGCTATCGAAAGCTTTTTTGTACTAAAGTTCCTCATTTTCCTGCTTTTTTGTCTGAGTTTCGCATACAAAAATCCTAGAAAGCAAGGCGGCGAAGTACGTCAGATTCGGAAGAAGGGCTGCTCCTGAGACAACAGAGCAGAAGAGACGGGGAGAGGCGTGTCTGTTGTAACGGAACATTCTTATCAAATACCAAGAAATGTTTTGCTTAGTTTTCACTGTATTTTTTCCCTGGTTTTCGCAATAAATTTTCCTGAAAAGTATGGCCTCAAGGTACATCAGGCTGGGATAAAAGGGCTTCTGGGGAAGGAACTACAGAGGAGAGGAGAGGGGGGGGGTACTCATTTGTTGCTTGACCTTGAGTCATTTGACCATTAACCACGCATCCCTTTCGAGACGGAGCACCGTTCCTACTCCTACTAGAGACACCTCCAACATTTGGGTGCTCATTACGCTTCTTCCATATTACATAGAAACTATTTGCTTATCTTATCCCCGTCCTGGTGACGGGGGGGGCGTGTCTACTGTAAGGGGCATTATTATCGAATACCTGGTACCAGGAGATAATTTGCATACTTTTCCCGGTATGTTTACCCTAAATATCGCACAAACGTTCTTGAAGAGCATGGCCTAAAGATGCGCCTGATTCGGAGGGAAGCACTGCTCGAGAGGGAACAAGGCAGCAGGAGAGAGAGAGGAGGCGTGTCCGTTGTCAAGGCTGTTCTTATTGAATATCAGGAACAAATTCGGCCTAAAAACTCTTATTTTTCCGAAAATTTGTTTCCTTATTTTTGGACTAAACCTTCCCGAAAGAGAAACACGACGGCAGGGTTCTTGATTTTTATCTTTCTGTGTTTTCCTGGCTGTAGAAAAGCAAAACCCTGGTTTAGTTGTTTTTCGTGGCAACTATAGAAGAAAGCAGGAAACATACTTTACTTCGAGCGTTCAACTCTACCGGGGTCGGCAACTGAGTCAACTTTTCGGCAACCAGACGAGCTGCGTCAGGCGAATTGATGCTGTCAGGGCTGCCAGGTAGGATAGATGATGAAAAAACTCTGACGTTATCAGATTATATCGTTTCGGACGGGAGACGATACGTTGCTGCCATCAATCACCCTTTGCCGTGCTCTTATTTCTGCGCAATTGAGCTGACTCTACTTTGAACCGTTCCTTCCTTGAACCTGAACGCAATTCTAACAAACTTAAATACATCGGGGCGAAACAAGAAAACGGACACGTGTAGACGGCGGGTGTGGTGCAGATGGTGGCAGCGGCACACACAAAAAAAAAAACAACACAAAACACAAAAAAAACATGACAAAACCATGACAAACCAAACCCTAGAACCATGACAAACCTAACCCTAAAACCATGACAAACCTAACCCTAAATACAATCAAAACCAAACCATACCCAACCAAACCAAAACCAAACCAGATCAAACGAAATCAAGCCAAGCTAAACCGAACCAAACCAAACCAAGCCAAACCAAACCAAACCAAACCGAACCAAACCAAACCAAACCAAACCAAACCAAACCAAACCAAACCAAACCAAACCACGCCAAACCAAACCAAACCAAACCAAGCCAAACCAAACCAAACCAAACCGAACCAAACCAAACCAAACCAAACCAAACCAAACCAAACCAAACCAAACCAAACCAAACCAAACCAAACCAAACCAAACCAAACCAAACCAAACCAAACCAAACAAAAAAACCAAGCCAAACCAAACCAAACCAAATCAAACCAAACCAAACCAAACCAAACCAAACCAAGCCAAGCCAAACCAAACCAAACCAAACCAAACCAAACCAAACCAAACCAAACCAAACCAAACCAAACCAAACCAAACCAAACCAAAATAAGCCAAAAGTAATGAATGACTCACCTCTACTATTGACACCTCGGGTTCTTCGGACCAAACGTGGCTGCACGCTTCCGCAAACTCGTCGAACTCGAAACGAAGCTCCAACCGGACCTTTGAGAAAAAGAGAGGGGACGAGAGGAAGAAAATTAGAGGGAGGGAGGGAGGGAGGGAGACAGGGAAGTAGCGAACGAGAAACAGGCATATATGAGACACGTATCTAAAAAAAAGATAGAGGAATGATTGCGTGGCCAATTAGATTCACACCACGACCACAGCCCGGATTGAACCAATCATGACTGCACGAGAATCTTGCGGAGCAACAATCTCCTGCTTGGTGCAAGCAATGTCTGCCTTGTCATGCGACAACCCGACGTGTTCTGTGCCGGTATTGTAGGGATGCGAAGGCCTGTCGTCTAAAGGCTACTGTAATGCATGATAATAGTACACCCCCCCCATTTTCTCACGTCCTGTATGCTGCACGCACGCACGACGCAACATGATATGCTGTCAAATTCGATCGAACAAACCTCGTTGCCACTGCATCCACATTTTTGGGGTCAAACTACTTGAAATTAGTGCGGGATGCTATTGCTGTAGTCGAATGGGTGCACCGATCGAGCCTGCCTCTTGTCAACCCCACCTCTCCGAATGTCTTGCGCCGAAGTTCAATGCACGCCTCACAGAACCGCGACTGCTCATCAGGCCTGTACCGCGGTGAATGTGAATGAAGGGCGGCGTGGGGCATTCCGCCGGATTGTTTACGCGAGAGGCAGGCAAGGCGAAACACAAATAAATTAGAAAAAAACATTGCCCTTGTGAAACGCAAATTGAATTTCAACGACACCAGGCACGTACCCCCGCAGTTGACGGAATGTTTTTTTGGGGGGTAAAAACTGCCCCTGTCGTATGTAGCACACATTTCTAGTCTTCCGGGGCGTATACACAATTCAAACAGTAGGTTGGAATCTATGTTTTCAAAGGAGGGTCGCGCGCCTTTGCATCCATGCGCCTGCTCGTTTTTCACGCATGCTTGTCTGTTTGTGATCGCGTCCTGAATTATCGCTTTCTCCTCTCATATCTTCGTGTCTCGCGTTTGTTTGTTTTTGCGTTTTCGCCAAGTGTTGATCCCCACCGTCAGGGGTGCTCGCTCGTCCGTTGGAACAACGCCCACGTTTCGCAAGACTACGTACTGAAATAGAATGTGCACCCATTTGCCTTCTGAGTCATCTCACCCGAGGAGCTCGATACCCACCGCCAGTACCAAAATCGGAGAAAAGAAAAGAGCTACCGGATGAAGACGAAGATCAAGTTGAACGATACCATGATCTACAGAAGTTGTGCAACGAAACAGCTTGCGAAACCATAATGGTGTTTGGGCTAAGGAGGAGTAAGGTAGTTTAGCGCCATCACACAAAAAACGTTTCGGACACGAAAACGCCACCTCTACCGTGGCACCCGTCCTAACCAGGAGATGGTTCATCGGTTCGTACGTTCGTTTCCTTCCCAAAACAACACTGTTAGGCCTGGGACTGGCAAAATTTTAGACGTAGAATTTGGAAAAAAAATGTCCCATGGTCGTTCTCTGGGAAAAAAACTCTTTAGGAAATCAACCAATCAGCGATGGGGGGAAAGGCCCCACATCACCTACAAAAAATTATTCGTGAAAACAAAGCCTGTGCCGCTTGCTGCTGTTCTGCGGCAAAAAAAGTTGGAGCGTGTGTAGAAAAAAAATAGCTGCTGCTTCTGCTGCTGCTGCTGCTGCTGCTGCTGCTGCCCGAGGTGCTGCTCTACCCCCCGCGTGTAGCAGCGTACTCAAGGGACAGCTAGCGTAGGCGGAACACATCTTCTGGGGGACCCTCCGGCAAGATGGGCCGACAGCAGACCTGTGCATCTGAATTCCTCCAAGATGGTGATATTATGCAGCAGCAGTGCCGCAGTTTTTCCTTTTTTGCGAACCTCCGGCGTCTTTCCCAACTCTATCTCGCGTGCCTCCGATGCAGCACGCTTCACCTCTAGCTCGCGGGAAAGTTGCTGCTGTGCGTGTAGCTCGACTCGAGTTTGGGCCAAGGCTGCATCTGACTCGTGTCGGAGGTCTCGCTCCAGGTTGAGTTTGCCTTTCTCCTCGGACAACTGTTGAGAGACATCTTGCAGCAAAGACTTTGCCTCAGCGGCCTCGACCCGGCTCTCGTCGCGCTGCTTCACGACCCGGTCACGGATGCCCTCGGCATCCTCGACACCGCCGCGCTGGATGGCAAGCGCCCGGCGTGCAGCCACGCCCGCGTCTGCCGTCGTGGTCCCGGTACGCGCCCGATAAGCCTCCTTGACCTTTGCAAAAAAAAAAAATCCTTTCGGTCCGGTGCCTTCAGGTTTTTTCGAGTTGCCCATGGCTAATTTTGCACGATCACTCTGCCAGAATGACCCAATGGGGCCAACTTTGTTTGCGAATTTCTCGCCGGCTATTTACTCGATTTAAGAGCGGATTGCTTTGCTGTCTCCTCCAAGTCCCGGCGGAGGGAAATACGGGTATTTTACCAATACCAAGTTGCATTTGTTCGACCCCATTGAGCAAGAGGCGAATATAAGCAGAAAGCACGAGTTTCCCCGCACATTTCCGTCCGATTAGACTTCAAAATACAACGGAAAATTCAGAATAATCCGTACTTCCCTCCGTTTACACTGATTACACGTGTCTGTTGAATTTCAGGATCAAACTCGCCTCCTGTGTTGCGTATTTTGTGATACCCTGTCAAACATTATTTCAGTCTAAAACCAAGTAAAAACAGTGTTTGCAATTTTTTTCTCCGAGACATTTTTTCGGACTTTTAGGTGGTTTTCGCCGAATAGATCTGCCATTTTTTTGGGTCAAATCGACTTCCAGTCCCAGGCCTAACTGTGGGTGCTTAGAGTTCCTAAGCAGGAGATAGTTCATCGGTTCGTACGTTCGTTTTCTTCTGAAAAAAACATATTTTGGGGTTAAAGGTCGTAAGCAATAGATATAGGTCACCGGTTCACACGTTCGTTTTCCTATCAAAAGTAACGTTACTCTCTAGGGCTAAAGGTACATATCTCCCTCAAGTAAGAATCCTCAAAAAAAAAAAAACGACTTCAGCGATAGAGGTGGCTCTTCGGCGGCGAAAAAAGTGCTCTTTTTTGAACGACGGGGATCCCTTTCACCCAAACTCGTCGAAAAGTCGTTCTTGTTTCGTAATATGATGGTTTCGTATAAAAAAACCTAGGCCACGGTTTTCGATCATCCGGTTGCCCTTTCAGTTTATTACTCAAGGATAGTTTTTTGGGGGGGTGAGGCATATGGACCTCTTCAAGCGAGGGATTACAGAAAAAAAAATAAAGGCGTACCCTTATCGTGGCACATATCAGTGGAACACGTGCTTTTTATCGGGTACAGGAGCACCAACCATTGTTTTTTTTGCCTTGCAAGGTTGTTGGCTTGATAAAGCAATGGTTGGTACGGTTGGTATACCTCACCCCAAAAGTGCCTTAGTTTAGAGACTAAACTGAAAGTGCAACCATTGTGATGACCAAACCCATGGCCTAGGCACACACAAAAAAGCAGTACTGCGAAAAACAAGGTTTATTTCTCGATGATCTCGGGTTGAGCCCTAGGCACACACAAAAAAAGCTTTACTGCGAAAACAAGCTTTACTTCTCGATGCTTTCGGGTTAAGCCCTAGGCACACAATAAAAGCTTTACTGCGAAAACAATATTTATTTCTCGATGATTTCGGGTTGAGCCGAAAAGTGGTATACCCTGATACCTCTATCGCACAATTCGTCTGGACTCGCGTACCCGTGGGAGTGCTTGATCCTGTCCGTGCCGTCAGCGCTGTCATCGTTGCTCGCGCCCAGCGAAGATTTCCACTCCATAGCCCGGGCAAACGCTTTGGAGCCTAGCCCACTCCACCGGGTGTTCCTCCCCTCTGCGAAGAGGCGTGCGCACGTAGAAGTAGGTGTTGAAGGAGGCAACATTGGGAGGGGGGTGCACACGTCGGGGTTGGTTTTGAAAGAGGCATAATTGGCAGTGAGGGGGGGGGGGAGGTAATGCTGCCGTCTCTGAAGGGGAAATATTTCAAAGAGCTCAAGAGGCGTGCACACGTCGGGGTGGGTGCTAAAGGAGACGTACTTGGCAGGGGGGTGTTATTGTCAGCAGTTTCACCCCTCCGAGAAAAAGGTGTGCACAAGTCGGGGGGGTTGTTGAAGGAGGAATGATTGGCAGGGAGAGGGGAGGGGGGGGGGGGGGAGCTTTCCTCAGCGGAAGGGTAAGTTTAGAACAAGAGGTATGCGCGCGTTGGGGTTATTGCTGAAGTCAGGATAAACGTAGGAGGGGGGGGGGGTACTCATGTGTTGCTTGCCTTAGCCATTTGACCATTGACCACGCATTCCTTCGAGACAGAGCACCCTTTCAATTCTTCATAGAGACACCTCCGACATTTGGGCGCTCATTCCGATGTTTCCATGTATTACACGAAATTGTTTGCTTATCCTATCCCCTTACTGTTTTGCCGTCTGTGGCCACCATCTATCTCCTAGGACGGCGATCGCTTTCTCGCTACTCTCTAGTCTACCAAACTCTTCTATGCCACATTGGTCTACTGTGCTCATCACCTCTTTTAACACATCCCGTTCCTCCTTGTATATTTCACATTATCCTACAATGTGACTCCTACTCTCTATTATATTGTTGTGCCACACGGGCACATATGCGCATCCGCGTCCTCCTCCCCAGTTACTGGCATATCTCTTCTTGCTGGTAGATCCAGGTCCCCTACACGAAATCGCAGTTTCATCTTTTTCGCGTAGTCCATTGGGCCGTGCAAATAAGTTTTTTATTCCAATATCTTCCCTCAACCCACGTAAAAATCGCAGGAGGGGGTGGGGGGCTATCGTCAGTGGTTCCGCACTCCCGCAAAATGGCGTGCACAAGTCGTTGTTGGTGTGGATGGAGGCATACTTGGCAGGCGCACGGGGGGGGGCGGGGGTGTTGAAGTTAGTGGTTACATCGCTCTGCGAAGAGGTGTGCACACGTAGTGGGGGGAATTGTAGGCGGGAGAGCAGGGGAGAGGCGTTTTTTACCGTGGACGCTAATGCCACTTAAAAAACGCAACGATTTTGACACGGGCTACAGAGTAGACGTGCAGTATTTTTTTCTTGAGGCTCCTAACATGAAGAGCTCTGTACCCCTCTGAGGCAAAAACTGCCTTTGAGTAAACTGAAAATGCAACCATGGTGATGAACAAAAAACTTCCCATGGCCTACGCACGCGAAGAAAACAAAATGGGCTATTATTTATTTTTTTCCCGACGAGTTTGGGTTCAGGAGCCCCGTCATTCAGAAACCATTCATTTCTTCAGACGAAAACTGCTACCTCCATCGTACGTAGCACGCGTCTTTCCACGGCGCGAAATGTGAGGCTTGAGGGAAGAACCTGGTACAATAAACCTCCAACACCCACATCCCTTCATTCGAGTATGCAAAGGAAATAATGCCGAGCTCCGTATCGGAGGTTCGTGAACAACGTGGGCGAAACTAACACAAGACAAATCACAAGCAGCTTGCGGAGATGAGCGTCGTCGACGAAACTATCGATCTCACAGCTGAGGTGCCCTTTTGTATAATGTGTAATAAAACAACAACTCAAAGTTTCACCTTCGGCATTGGTGACGCCCTCGGCGCTGTCCTCTGACGCCGTCTCTTCTAAGTCCCTTCCATCAAGCGGGGACACATCCTGCACCCCACACGAGCGCAAAATCAAGCGGAGACGAATTTTCAGTCGCTTTTACGACGGTGCCAACACAACAGGGGCTCCTTTCTAGCCGCGCGTGTCCGGACGCGTGCGGTGATAGAGGCATGCAGCCCCTGCAAGGCAAAATAGTGTCGGAATGACAGGGCTCTTTAACCCACCTTGACCCAACATCGTCGGAAGGTCGTCGTTCTTGTTGCGTAATATGATGCTTCGTAGTCGTTCTTCTTGCGTAATATGATGCTTCGTATTCGTTCTTGTTGCGTAATATGATGTATCGTATTCGTTCTTGTTGCATAATACCTGGTATGATGTTTCGCATACCCTAGGTGATGGTTTTGTTCATCACAAAAGCACTTTCAGTTTACTCAAAAGAAAGTTCTGTCGGGGCGAGGCATGGAGATCGTCAAGCGGGGAGCCCCAGAGTAGAAAAAATGTGCCCCTCTACCGTCGCATGTGTCTCCGATTCTTCGTGTCCCGTCCGAAGACCAGAAACTCCCCGAAAAGAACAAACCGAGGAGCGGTCGAAAATTCGTTCTTCAGGCACACCTTCTACGATTCCCACGAACGCAGAGAGTAGACGACAGTGACAATTACCCACCAGCGCGAGTTCCGAATGAATGCTACAGTATCTTAAGCCGGTCGCCCCGGTGGTCTAGTGGTTAACCTCGAACACTACTAAGGTTGGAGTCTGGGAGTCAAATCTTGGTATGGAGATTTTTGTTTTTTTCAGAGACACCACGGGCCGAGAGCGCTTTATAGCATGGGTAAGCGCAATTTAAAGCGAGCCGGCGAGGGAAGAAAGTGCTGAATTCTTCTCGTGATGAAACCAAAGGCGCGTACCGTAGTGGGGAGGGGGGAGAAGAGCCCCCTTAGTTACCACGGATCTGAGCTTTCGTCTAGGGAAGGAGGAAGAAGGAGAAGGTACACGTGCAAAGAAAATAGATGGGATGAGCAAAGCAAAAACCTCAGTCTTCCGAGCGCATTCTACGATAGCTTTTGCAGGTTCCTTGCTTGAGGGGCTCTCTGTACCTCACCCAGAGGCTGGTTTTGCTAAACCATCAAAAGATGCAACCCGATTACCAACATCACGGCCTAGATATAAAACAAGCAATTTCTTAAACATTGACGGCGTTCCAACGACTTCGGATAGACTCTTCAGATGAATAAATGCTACCCGTATCGAAGTGCTCTTGTCAAACATCGAGCCAGGTTGTATTTGCGGTCATATATGAGCTGGAACAAGGACACGCACTGCTGCACCCGGGTGGCGTCCCCCAGCGAAGGGTGAGGAAACCCAGGATCCAACACACGCCTCGTTGAAACCGCCTACTCGAAACCATCCACATCGGAAGCCGCCACATCAGAAGCCGTTTCATCGGACACAACCCAATCGCAAAAACCTCTCCCTGGGCGGACAAAGCGGCCACGTGCCGCACAAAAAGCTGAAGCAAGTGCAGTAAAGGCGGTCCTAAAACTGCCTAAAGCTCTTCACTTGATTGACTACTCCATACCTGGCCCGAATATTGACGAGAAAAAACGCGCGTATCGCCCAATGAACATGCCCATGGCCTAGGTTTATGTATACTTATAATTGTCGTGCTTACTCAGTTGTCGGACACATCTATTCGTGTTCGCACCTTTCCTCGAAACTCCCGAGGGGGTGGGCACAATTCGGACCAGGCGGGCACGTTGCAGTAGGTTTGGGCGCGATCCGTGTAGTGTGTCGCGTGTGGCAAGCCCTTTTAACTTCTTGGGCATGGGTATATATATAAGGCAAATCCCCGGGTTTCCGCATCCCCTATCCTGTGTACGTACGTAAGATTTGGAAATACAGTTTTTTCCGCGCGTAATCTTCTGGTTTTGTTTTTGCGAAGATCGCAGATGACAGACAGCAGACAACATGCGGAGAGCACAACGCGACAACCCTGCCGCACAACAGCAGCAGTTGGCAACACCATGTATGTGTGCGCATAGCGTACCCTCGCTATGCTGCGGCGAGTTGTTTGTGCTAGAGCCTGCCATTTATAACCCCACCATACCACATATTTCTGGTGTGCTGCCGCTGCTTGCGCATGTTCATCGATTGCGCCACTTTGGACGTAAATATAAGGAACTTAAAAATAATAATTTAGATACGAAGCTATCCTTACGTATACGTCCAGAGAGGCAGTATTTTTACGTACACACCACCGGTAGTACTTTTGTCGGAGATTTTAGCACACACCACAGATGACAGGCACCAGACAACATGCGGACAGCACAATGCTACGTGTACAACCCTGCCGCGCAGCAGCAGTGGGATACATCATGTACGTGCGAGTGGCGTGTCCTCGCTATGCTGCCGCGAGTTGCTTTTGTCGGAGCCCCTGTCATCTGTCACCCCACCATACCGCATATTTCTGCTGTGCTGCCGTTGCGTGGGCGTGCTCATTGGTCGCGTAACTCCGGACGGAAATACAGGGAATAGTAATTTAGACACAAATCAAGCACATTTTAGTCCACAGTTTTTTTGCGTACACTATTTGTTTCGGTGATTTTTTGCCCACGTCACAGATGACAAGGCACCACGCAAAGTACGGGAAGCACGACGCCGCGTGTACGACCCTGCCGCCCAGCAGCAGCAGAAGCAGCAGCAGCAGGCAGGACCATGTACGCGTGCCGTTTCCTCTATACTGCGGCGAGCTGCTGTTGTCATTGCCTGTCATGTATTGTCCTCTTGCTCTCGTTTTCTGAAGGTGTAATCTGCTCTTTACATTCTATTCTACAGTAAACCACATCCCACGCCATCGGTGTGGGTCTGTCATACCCCCCCCACACGTGCCCCTTCTCGCTTCCTGGCGATCCCTAACTAAGCTGGAGTTCGAAGCGTGACCCTCTTCTCGGAATCATACATACAGATCATACAAACGGTCTGAAGTAAATGTTGTGTGTTGAGAGTGTTTTCTCAACAACAGATTGGTCATGGGCACGTCTGTTTATCGAGTACCCAAAAGTGCAGAAAATACTGCTATTGAGTACACCCAAGTACTGCGGTTAAATGCGAAATCGTTATTTTTTCCAAGCACGTTTTTTAGCGAGTACAATAATAACAAATGGTCATCGCATCCGGTAGCGATAAAAATGTGTCCTTGCGCCACTCCCCTTCACAATTCCGCGAGGGGAATCTTGCACAATGGATAAATGTTGCAAAAAACAAACGAACGGCAGATTAATGATATTGGGCATTTGCCCAGTTGAGGATACCCGTCTATCAGATTGGTTTCGGGCAACCAGCGCTATCTATGCCGATGAACGCATCTACCGACAACACCGCTCTTAACCGGCCACATAACAGACAAAAGCTCTCCTCACCGTTTCATCCGCTATTCCCTCCTTCGCTTCGCCTTCGTGTTCCTGGAACCCCTCGGGTGGCCGTGCAGACAATCTACGCTTCGAAAGGGCAGACGCAGCCAGCTCCATGCTATCGGGCGCGTTCAGCACGTACCACATGTCCATCGGCTGCCCAATTGACGCGGGGTGATGTCGGCGTGTTTTGGGCGGGGGAGGGGCGGGGGTGGACTCATTTCATGCGTAACCGTAGCCGAAGTCGTACGGCCATAAAACCTCACATCCCGACAATGCCGGGGTGGGCAAGGAATGATTTCAACCTTATATCGTCGCGGGCGAACACTTCTGCGCCAGTTTTCTACGCGAGGACTTTTGCTTGTTGCGGCATACTTGGTTTTTGATTTCAAGCGGCACTATGTCGTTGACGGTCTGCATATTATCCGTTGTCGACTACAGAATCGCACGTCTGTAGTTTGTATTAAGAAAGCCTTAACCTAGCCAAGTTAAGCAGAAATATGGTGGCCAAAGGGTGCTGCCCGTATCGTAGCACATTTCGTGGGCCGGGATAAGTTTTCCCTTGGACAACTAGTGAAGGAGCCGGAGCAGGTGTGGGCGCGAGGACATGAGTTAGGTGCTGTGATTTAGTTTTTTCGAGGCCGCGTAACCACGTCGCCCGTGATTAGTCCAAATTCTTCCTGATGCTGCTGAATGCGCGACGGCGTGGTACTGTAATAAATTCCAACAAAAAAACACCATCATATCAAATCGTAAAAAATGATAATGCAGTATCATACAATATCATATAAAACCAATAATTTCAAGTCGCATCGTATTATTATTAGTATCGTATCGTATCACACCGTATCGTATAATACCGTGTCGTATCATATAGTATCATATCGGGTCATATAATATCACACAATATCATAGCATATCCACTACCGCCACCGCCACTACCGCTCACCTTTTTGGACAGCAGCTCCTCGCCCACGTTGACCTCGAAGTGCCCGAGAGGGTCATCCGTGGAATTTCGATCCCAGTCCCAAACCTCCACTCTCAAGACCGCGCCCGACCTGCGTTCACCCCCGGAGAGTGAGCGCTAGCGTTAGCAATACTCTCATCGTTGGTGTCGGCGATATTGCGGACGTTCGGCGTTGGGTCAGAGTTGGGGCTAGGATTGCGGTTGGGGTTGGAGTTGAAGAGGGGTTGGGGATAGGCTTAAAGTTGGCGCTGGGGATAGGGTTGTGATTTCCGTGGCAAAAAGTAAGGGCAAGGGTTAGGAGGGCGGCAGTAAGGGCAGGGTAGGGTACGGAACGGGTAGGGAAAGGGAAGGCATTAGGGTTGAGGTTATGATGCGCGTAGTAAGAGTAATCGTGAGGGATGGGCAAGGGTCAGGGTTAGGGTTCGGCTTAGGGTAGGGTAAGGGTGGGGGAAGCAAAGAGCAGGGCAAGGGAAGGGTAGGGGAGAGGCCAGGGAAGAAGGTTTGGTTTCTTGTTTTTCGATTGTCCTTTTCGACCATTGAAAAGTAGGTCAAGTGGGGCAGATATCCGAAAAAGTCGGAGGTTTTTTTTCAAGCTCATAAACGACGGGTTTCCCCCCTCCTCTCCCCACCCCTCCCTCCACCTAGCTCCCTGCTGCGTAGCGTGGTAGACGCCGGAGTTCGACTCTAGGTACGGGTGCCATCGTATTTTCTGGTTAGAGTCGGATGTTGATGTTGCCACTGCTACTGGTGCTGTTGCTGCGGTGCACCTGACGTTTCTGCTTCTCCTTATTCTGCTGCTGGTGTTGCTGGTGTTCATAATGCTGCTGGTGCTGCTGTTATTGTTGGTGCTACTGGTGCTGCTGGTGCTCCTGCTGGTTCTGTTGCTGCCGCTGCTGCCGCTGCTGGTAAAGCTACCACATCGATGCTCTTTGCAATCGAACCGATTTCAATTTTGCGGGGGGGGATTCGACACGATACACGAACCAAGCGACCGCGCAAGATCAGCTTCGGAAATATCCCCAAAAATACAGTTGAACAAGGGGGCTCGCTCAACGTGACGGATGGACGGGCTAAGCTTCTTCATTTCCAATACGTTACGGCTTATTTCTCTCTGCCTCAAAAGCCCTCGCTTGCTTGAATGCCTGCCTACATGCCAGCCTTCACAAACATGTCTCTTCGCCCACTGTGGGGTGCGCATTTACTGGCCCTGCGCGAGGAGATCCTCAGCCGGCATTGCCGTCATGTCCTCGTATACTAGCATGACGGAACCCAAGAAACACATCTGGATCCGGGAGCCATTCCGTCACAGTAGCTTTCTTGGAGTGTATAACTGAACGACGCTGTCGGCAAAAACCAGAATCGAAAGGTAAGACCTACAGATTTACCTTCAAATAGTGACGGAGGGAATGGTTCAACGGGGCCTGCCAGCAAGCTATAGCCCACCCGCCTTCCTTCCCCCGAGGCTTCGAACAGATTGGCAGAAGTCCTCGTCGGCCTACACTTGTTTTTACGAGAACTGGACTGTCAGTTACAGCCAATCCTCATTTTAACACCCGATGACCTTCGAACGGGGCTACTGAACCCATCCTCGGCCTACAGCAGTGTTTGCAATAAAAAAATCTAATCAACCGATTTGGCGGTTGCCGGCCAGGCAAATTCAACCAGCCCTCCTTTTCCCGGCCAACAGCCGCGAAAAGGGCAGACCAAACTCCTCGTCGGGCCACAGTGTTGATATCGCCTCCCCTCATCCCAAAACTAACGGATTACCCAACCCACAATTACATACTCTAAACAGTATCCCCTTTGTAACCTACCAGGTCTATATTGAACTGACACGACCCAATGACATTATTCGGCGGGAACACGCAAGCCAACCGCAGCTACTCCTCCCTTTGCCGTTCCATTTCCTTCGATCGGACAGGCAGAACCCATTCCAAGTCTACAGAAGTGTTAGTTATTATAACCATACAATGAACGATTTGGCGAGAGCAAACTAGCCAAATCTCAAACAATCAAGTCTTCCCTTTTCCCCCGCGTACCTTCGAACGGGCAGACTGAACTCCTCATTCCACACCGGATCGAGTGAGCACTTGATCGTTTCCGTCCGCTCCGCTATCCTTAGCCCTTCTGACCACTCCTGCCCGTGCGAAAGGTGCCTGGGGGCGAACCCATCAGGGGCGCGGTCGGCATGGGATAAAACCGGAAGAAAAATTTTCAGCGTACAAAGCTTTCGATGAGGTGGTACAAACCGGAAAACATTACCACAGCCAATACAAACAAGAACACTCCTGTTTTCGTAACGGTAAATTTTGCGCTGGCAACGATCTACCACGGCGGAGCTCTTAGATTCGCGCAGCTAACGATCGGCACTGTAGCTACCGCTGCTGCTGCTACTGTTGTTGCTGCTGCTACTGTTGTTGCTGCTGCTACTGCTGCTGCTACCGTTGCTACTGATACTACTCCTATAGCAGCTACTGCTACTGTTGCTCCTGCTACCATTCCTATCGCTGCTGCTGCTGCTGGAGTTCCTGGATCGCATACCTGCCGGTGAGACTAAGCTTGGCGTAGGGGTCGCTCTTCCCGGACATGTCGCACGCCATGAGGCCTCTGGCTTCGACCACTTTGACGTGCAGAATCTGCCGTCATTCGGAGGAAAGGAGCAAGAAGACACGGTTTAGACGTATAATTTTCGAAGCAACCCTCATAATCATCGTCATCGTTGCTACAATCGTCACCATCATGACTATCATCATGATCGCGGCCGTCATCGCCCTAATCGTCATCGCCCCCTATCATATCACAGTAATCATCTTCCTCACCATCACCACACCACTACCATCATGACCATCTTCGTCATCTTAATCTTCATCGCCTACCACCACAACATCCATCATCATCGTCATCGTCATCTTCGCCATCCCCATCGTCGCCGTCACCACCGTCCCCATCACCATCAACGCCATCACCATCACCGCCATCAATATCACCGTCACCATCATCACCACCACCACCAGTTTCATCACCGTCACCATCGCTACCAGTACCACCATAAAGGCATTGCTCCCAGGGGGGACGTGCAACCAGAAAGCGCGGACAAGTGATACAACACAGGTGCATCCATCTTTTTCTGCGGCTTCTCACTTTAGTATCTTCAAGGCATACATACATACCCCTCAAGGGTAATAACTGAATCTGAGAAAAAAGAAAATGCAACCCGATGAAGAATCCCACGATAGCCATTTAAATAGGCATACTTGTACAAAACAATAGTAATGCAAAACAAGAGCAACATTCCTCCGAGTTTGGGTGAAGGAGCCCAGTCACTCAGAACCGAAAAGGCCCATAAAGCGCTACCTGTATGGCGTAGCACGCGTCGGACGAGTGACACGATAGAGGCACCACTTTTGTCCCTAACAGTTTCTGGCTGACGCGGCGCTTCAACTGAGGACCTACCCCTTGTCGTTGGAACGCCTTTTTGGGAGTTACGCTGTAGTCATGGTGCACTTAAGCCGTGGGATTATTTGTCGGGTTGCACGCCCATGCTTCCACAAAGCCATTTTGGTGGTGAGGTATAGAGGAGTCTCACAAAATTAGCCGCACCCCCTACCGTTGCATACGCGTCGGCGAAGAGAAATGGGTTTCGGTTGGATACCCGGGTTTTCCACGCGTGTTGGGGAGGCACGCCGCTATTGGCTTGAAGCAAAGGCAAGAACGAGCAAGCAACCTTACACCCAATCTATCAACCAAGCAACCAGTCAATCAATCACCCACGCGCCACGATGGTCACCTTCACCTGCTCCTCGTGCGCTGGGAATGGTCGCACCGCGAGCATCTGACAACCAACTATCCAACGAACCAATCAACCAACCCAACGACCAACCCGCAAATCAAACAACCAACGAATGAACTAATCATACGATCAACCAACCAACCAACCAACCAATCAATCATCCAACCAATCAATCAATCAATCAGTCAATCAATCAAGCAATCAATCAACCAACCAATCAATCGATCAATCGATCAATCAATCAACCAATCAACCAATCAATCAATCAACTAATCAATCAATCAATCAATCAATCAATCAAGCAATCAATCAATCAATCAATCAATCAATCAATCAATCAATCAATCAACCCGTCAGCAAACCTATCGCCTAACACATGCTACGGCAGATATGCGCCATTTATTTTCTGAGTCTCGTAACATCATGAGGAGCAAACTACTCTATACCTCACCCAAAAACTGATTTGGAGAAGAATAAACATGTTGCCTGACCACCAACCCAGAGGCCTCTATTAATAGGTAAATAGCGAAGTATTTTGCAAAACAAGAAGAATGAACGCGCGGTGATTCTGAGTTGAGGTACCTCGTTGCTTAGAAATCGTATCAGCCGAAAAGTACTACCTACCTGGTATATCGTACGACACGTCACTCCAACCAATGGACAAATCAATCAACCAATCAATCGACCAACCAACCCTCCAACTAAACAATCAAGCAATCAACTAGTACTATGCACACAATCAACCAACCAACCAAACACCTAACCAGCCAACCAAGCTATCACCAAACCAATCAACTAACCAACCAAATAAATGACTAACCACTCACTCCAATGACAATCTTAGACTGCGCCGTGGGCACTAAAAAGGGCCTCGCCGCGAACTTCCGCCGAGAGATCGACCAACCAATGACCAACCAGTCTACCAACCGACCAACCAATCACCCGAATAGTTAACAACAAACCAAACTACCAGCCCATCACCGAAATAGATAACAACCAACCAAATCAACGACCAACAAAGAAGCCAATCAGTCGACCAACCAACGATTCGAACAATCAATCAACCAACCACTCACCCCGATGGTCATCTTCGCCTGCTCCTCGGGCGCCAGGAAGGGCCGCGCCGCGAACTTCCACCGGGCGATCGACCGGAAATCCTTCACGCCGTACCTCAAGCCGTCGGCATCTGCGATATCTCCGGAGATCGCATCATCGTCGTCCCCGTCCCCCTTGGGTGCCTCCGTTAACATCGAAACTTTTTTGCGGACCGCTCTGCATGAACGAACAAATAAGCGAGATCCAAAAACGACAAACAAGGGACAAACGAAACGAATGAGTATACGAGAACCAAAAAACGAAAGCATGGACCCCCCCCCCCCCCCCCCCCCCCCCGCGCCCCCCAGCAGCGACCGATACAAGAGGGTTTTGGTATTTTTGTTGGTTATTGGTTATGTCCGAAGGTGACATCGTCGTCCCCGTCACAGCCCCCCCTCGGCGCCTCCGTTGATATGGAAGCCCTTTTTTAGACAGCTCTTTGGAGAACAACAGAAACGAGAAAAAAAACAGACACGGAAAAAACAGGAGCAGTAAAACACAGAAAGGCGGGTTTCCCACACGCATCAACCGTTACGGTGGTCTTGTCAATTTTCTTTTGATTTTCGTTTTTCTTCCACCCACTTCGATAAAGGTTTCTGCTGGTAACAGGGAGATGTAACGACTACGGCGAACGCGAAGTGCTACGGTGCTATGTTCAACAGTGATTATTCAAAGCGAGTCATCCCACGGGGGGGGGTGCAGCATATTCTAAGAAGTTTCTGAGCTCCTAACACGAGCTCAATATCTCCCCATCACCATCATCACCCGAAACTTGACTTCGAAAACATTGGTTCGCGCAACGCGATCAACGTTTCTATGCGCTAGTCCTCAAAAACATGTGCTAATAAAATTATCATACTAATAGTAGTATGACCGATAGTTCCACTGTTGAGCTCAACCGGTCATTACATTTTGGCCCGAGGAATGTACACCCCAACCGTGGGACGACTCGAAAAATTTACTATTTGATCTTGGGCTTCCCCTTTAGGACTGCGAACATTTTTGGACACAATTTCCAAGTTCCCCTCCCCCTCAAAAACGTGAGTACAGCTCTAAACGGGTGAAGAGCAGGGTGGAAGGCTTCTCTCCAGCCATGCCCGGTAGCACCAAGCGCGCGGCGTGGGTTAGTTATCCGTGAATGGATGTATGATCCAGTGTGTGCGTGGACTTGAAGTTGATTTTGATGCTGAAGTTGGTTTGCTGGACTGACGAAGCTCTTATTTGTGCACTCACCTTGCAATGGAGGCATACCGCCGTCGGTGCCATGGGATACTGCCAGCACCACTCTTCACCTCGATCACATCACCACTGTCACATGGACCAGCGGGGGTGACACGCGAGGGGGCAGGGGAACAACAATATCATGCACGACCGTAGTCCTTAGGACAACAGACCGTGACACTCCTACAACGCTGGGACGGCGCAAGACACGGGCGTTGGAGAGAGATGTCTGAATGCTGTAGTTGGTTGAAGGCAGACCAACCTGTCATGTTATCACGATACCACCTGCGTGGTTACCGGTAACACACGTTGACGTATATTTAATTGATAAGAGAGTTTCCGTCGACGAAAAGAAAGGCAAATACATTCTTCCGTCCGTCAAAGGCGCTTGCTTGTTTTTCTTCCGTCTCAAACACTGTTTTGGATATTGTTTAACGCCTTCAGAACCGCACCCACAAGGTTTGGGGAATAAAAACTACCGTACTTGGAATTAGGGTGCCATATTTCTCGCAGTTCTAAAAGGGTTGAAAGGCAGAAAAATATTTTCGGTTTTCTATCATCATACAGCACTTGATCCCGAATCAAAAAGTCGACAACAAAAGCAGCCAGCGTTCTGTAGATCTGTCCGGGCGGCAACCCTGTTGGAGCGCAATGATGAGGCGGACGCACAACCGAAAGGCATCCTGAGGAGTTTCGACCGCACGTGGGGCTGGTAAATATTTCGGCTTCCATATCACACATGCACGATCTACTTATGCAGTAGCCACATACAAAACAAAACGCTTTGCTGTCGTTGCTGGCTTGGCTTGTCTCGCCCCCCTCGTGCAACTAACAATTCTGCTGTTTCATATCTGTCGTGGACACTGTCCTCTCGTGCCGGTCAACGACTATACATATGCAGGCGCTTCATTTCACATTTATGCATGTGCGGGCGTTTCACTTCAAAAGACAAACGCGGCACCCCCGCCGACATTCATAGTCTCACCTATCTTCCCCGAGCGAATGTCGTGGCATCGCTGGGCGGAGGCGTGTTGCCCCAAGACCCGTAAGAGTAAGGTGACGCCCTCAACGTCCAATTGCTTGCCTGGAAAATACAAAAAGAAAACCACAAGGGTTTTGCGCGCGTTTTGAACACTGGCCGGTGTGGGCATCGACATTGTCGAAACCTTTATTTTTCGATGAAGTTCCTTCTGCACAGACGCCGCGGCGAGCGGCCCCGTCGTTTGAATTAGCCCATTAGAATGCTCTCGTCAAGGGCAACCAGTCCAGGTGCAACTCTAATATAACTCAATATGTTTGAGCATACGATAAAAGAAAAAACAAAAGGGCCCAAAAAGCATGGTTTGGCCGAAAAAGCACCAAAGATAAAATTCCAGGTACCATGGTGTTAGCTACGAGCGAAGCGCGTTTCTACTGTTAAGACGGCAACCGAAAAAAGTGGCAGGGATCCTGACGGGTCGTGTCGCTTCTCGCGGGTCCGGTCGGGTCGGGTTGGGGTGATCCGTACCGACTCGTGAGGTTTCAAAACCTCCTGATCCGCGGCCCGACCCACCCCGTGGGAACCTAAGGCGTCCTGACCCGACCCGACCCGATTCTACCCGCGAATTTTTTAAGCCTCCTGACCCGTGAATCATAGTAAGGGTTCATTTCTACCCTCGTGTGCCCGAATCTCCGTGTCCCGTCCGACCACTGGAATCTCCCAACGAAGAGGAAACCGGGGGACGGTCGATATCGTTTTTCAAACTCACCTGCCTCCGGAACAACAGCAGCAGTTAGTTTGCTGCGAGGTGTAGCAGGCACCATGGGTACGCTCCCCACCAACGCACACCGTTACTGGCAGTCACAAGTGTCCACTACTTCTAGCGCGAGTGCCTAGTAAAAGCGAGAGCTACAGTATCGTTTCCCCTCGTATACATCCACTCTGCTTGCACGAGGCTACACATACGCCATTCATAGGTTCATCTCCTGCCTTGATGCTGTCGGGTGTCTGTCTGTTCCACGGCCTTCTATCTTTTGCAACGCCCAATTCCTTTTGCCGCACGCACGGAGACACCTTCTGCAGCAGGGGTAGAACTTTCGAGCCAAAACAAATAACAATGGTCGGGTCCCCAGGTGAAGAAACAACCCAATACGTTTGGAAGACCATCGGTATTCCAAATCTAGCGGCTCTACACGTACTGTAGGCCGTGAGATTGTTGATCAGCTTGCGCATTCACAGTTTAGAAAGTTTTGTTTGGTGAAAACATAGAGCTCACACGAGAGGCCCCAGAAAAAAAAAGATGAACCCCGTCCGTAGTATGCGTCAGCATGCAACGAGCAAGACAAGCTCCCCGGCCTACGGTGGTGTGGGGCCCAGCGCGCTGGCACGCAGCTCTAGCATGGAACTAGGGCGACATGCGTGATCACGATACAACAGCAGAGCGTGTGTACATACTGCTGTATGAGTGACTCGTGCCAGGTATTGGTATATAAACACAAGAACAGCAGTGGTGGTATGAGTGGCTCGTGCCAGGTAGTTTTCTTACGTATTGTAGTGTCGGCATGTATCAGCCAACACTACCGGCAGCGTATCGGACACCGACCCTATTTGGTGTGCTACCGATACTGGTACTACTTTAGTATAGCAAATTCGAGTCATGCAAAGCGATTTAATCAACACTATACCGGAAACAGGCACTATCCACCCGGCACCAAAGCAAGCCCCCCACTACACAGCAAACGGCGGCATCACGTGTAGCTGGTTGTATTGTACCTTGAACCTTGCGTCTGGTATGTATGGATAATATTGTGTACAAGTTCAAGCTCCCGATTTCGTCTCTTAAACCGATTTTGTCTCTAAAACATGCCAGTATCACTCTGGATGGTAATATAAAACCGTTCAGGCATAAACATGAATATGATAACAACATCTAACGGTCCTTACGTTTCTGCCTAGAGTGGTAAATGGCATGCCTCTAGTATCTACCAATGCAGAACCAATAACAATTGCATTGGAAGGCAAACATGTCATTATATTGGGTTTTTTTTCAAGGCTATTTATGGCGGAATGAACTTACTGCTGTAGGCCGCAGCAGGTACAGAAGGCAACCGGTGGCGATATTTTCTCGCAGACGGATATGATAGCTTCTAATACTAGGGGTCCATCGAGTCCACATGCATCACCTACTGTAAATCGAATATGTCAGGAGACGGTCAGTCAAGGAAAAACGTACAACGGTCAAGGGGGTAAAACCTAGCGTTCCATACTAAAACCTAGTAGTTTGGCGTCAGTCAGGGATCAAAGGTGTCAGGAGACGGTCAGTCAAGGAACAACGTGCAGCGGTCAAAGGTGTCAAATTAATCGTCCCACACTAAAACCTAGTAGCTTGGCGTCAGTCAGGGATCAAATGTGTCAGGAGACGGTCAGTCAAGGAACAACGTACAGCGGTCAAGGGTGTCAAGTCAATCGTTCAACACTAAAACCTAGTAGTTTCGCGTCAGTCACGGTAAATCATAGAAAAATTGCCGCTTAACGAAGGCTGAAGGTCTCGTCTCCTGATATATTTGCCGAATCTTTCAGTACAGGACGCCTATCATAGCAGTAACAAGAAAACAATGAAATAAGAAAGGCAACTTGGTATTTACAGGAACAAGATAAATCCTTTAGCCGATGTACTGAATTCAGTGTAGAATGAACCCTCTCCCGAATAAGACGCACAGCCTGGGGCAGCATTTCTGGTTCTTACTGGGCGTCCTGTACTGGAGCCTGTCCTGTGACCACGGACTTGATTATGCGAGTTAATGTGAGAACAACAACTGCTGTACACAGTCATCGCCTGCTGTGGACCATGCTCGTAAGAGTTAGGCAACACAGCAGCAGCAGCAGCAGATGCGGGTCGATCCCAACGCGAGAGTAATCACGATTGGGGGAGTCTGCGCAGCAGCAGTCATGTGTTACCTCAACACGGCACCTAATAAGGAACAGAAACACCGTCCCAGGATGGGTTTCTTATGTGGTAGAAGGTGCGTCGTACACCTAACTTCAGTATAATGGCTCGCGGATTTATTATATTCCTGTAACTATCAACCTGTACATCTTCTTACCCTGTTTTTTATTTGGTGGCCTGTACGGTGTGACTTCGGCAACACAGCAGCAGATGCGGGGCTAAACTGGGGGAGTCTGTGCAGCAGCCGCAGCAATGTGTCACTATCGCACTGGGGTACGCGATATAAGAGCATCTCTAAGAAGAGAAACGAGCAGTCACTCGGCTTGCCACGCCTTGTCACGCCTATATTATAACCTATGAATATATTATACCCAACCTGAGGTAGGAGCGACAAGGACATATGAGCGGTAACGCTGGCGCCTTCCGAGGGGCTCTTAAATCGGGTACACAACTGTAAACCTTTTGTTACTTTGCTACGGAGGTACGTATTCCCTGGGATTGCGGTGGGAAGAAGTATCGAAAGAACGTGATTACAGGCAGTGTCGGCTGTACCAAGCAGCCCGGGTTATCGAGGAAGAGCACGATCGCGGATGGCGTATTCGAACTTGTATATAGCACATGCAGTTGCACGACACGCGCGTTGCATGGTACTATGTGTACTACTTGTGCGGTGCGTTCAAACCAAGGAGGACCGCACTACAATGCGTAACCCTTTCGGTGTTTGGGACCACCTACCGGAGGGGGGTGCAGCTACGAGTTCGCCGAAACACGCCAAAAAAAAGTTTTGACTGCAGCATCGGCCTCAGGAAGCAGCCCGCGCTGCTGTCCCAATTGCAATGCATTGAGCTACCTCAGCAGTACGATAAGCTACCTGGTACACGTGTGGGCAGCTGGGCAGCATGGCGATACTCGCACTGCAGCACACTCTTTATGAGAGACGCCTGATTCGATTTTTTTTTATGTCTCCCTACGTTGCAGTCCGGATGTATTATCTACCCTGTACCCCGGCAGCTCGTGCTTCTTCTTAGTGACCGATGCTGTCACAGGTACCAGGTAAGCATCCGCACTGCTGCTTTGGCAAACTATTCCGGGTCAGGCGCTCGTATAGTAGCCGGTCGCCCCCGGTGGCGGATCAGGTTGTCCTCGAGCCTGGTAAGGTCAGTTTCGTGAGTTCGAATCCCCCCGAGCGCATACTCGAACTCACGGCTGACGTCCTTGAAAATTAGTTATAAAATTCGTGGGGACTTTTTCTTGTGCACAAATTGACTCGCGGAAAACGCGAGAGCGCGAGTTAGCAACACTCGATGAAAAATCGACGAGCAGTGGGATTGCTGAACCCTGTGCGCGATAAAAATTGAAGGCAAGAACCGGGGGGGAGAAGGGACGACACCTGTGACCACACAGCTTGTCCAGAAGCTGGAAAGGAGAAGTGTGCGAAAAAAAAACAACAAAAAATGATATGAACCTGGTCTTCGGACACCCTTTCCCCTTCATGCCTTGAAGCCCCGAAATATTATTCTCGAGCGCAAGCATCATGGGCTTCGGAATCGATTGCTGGCCACGTCTGCCTGGTACCTACGACCGACCTAAGGCAAAGGAAATATACGTCAAGGGCAACCACCCAAACCAACCTCGCCCCGCACCCACCTTCAAGGCCCTGCCGCAAGCAGTCTCCCTCGCTGCCGCCACTGCAAAGTCCAAAACATAACAACAACACCTCTTCCGCTTTGAAGAGGTCGGCGGGACTGTTAGATTTTCGGAGATTTCGTAGAAGTTCAGGTTCTACGATTATCGAAGAATCGTATAGTGGTATCAACCTGCAACTGATCAACAACGCCAGTAACAGACCACAACAACCGCACTTGTTGTTACACCAGAACAGAGAAGCATACGTGGAAGTGTGCTGAGCTAAAGCTTTATTTTCCCCATCCGCCGGAGGATGAAAAAAAACAAACAAAAAAAAACAGAGAAGCAACGTGGTATTCGCGCATTCGATGCAAATCGACGAGCAGCAGGATTGCTGAACCCTCTGCGCTACACAGGGCAACAAGAGGACACGTACCGGGGGGGGCGAAGGATAACACCAATAACCGTGGTTTGCCCAGCAGGCCCGCTGAGGTAAACCTCCTTCGGGTTGGGCTGGAAAGTAAAAGTGAATAAACATGAACATGTAAGCACTCTCCAGATTAATTTAACTGACGTCTTGTTTCCACCCATTTACATCCAACACAACCAGAGTGTCCGTGCTGATGCCTCATAGAGAGGCGAGCTCTTTGGTCACAACCTACGAGATAGAGATACAGGCTGCTTCACGTAAAAGAACCCAAGCCACTCTCTTTCATTGGTCATGAGGGTCACAGCAGTATGATACCAAATATTCTCCCTTTGACTGGATATTGCGAGCGGAAGTCGCCGGGGAGGGAAATTAATTGATTTTTTTTGCGTGAACCAGCCTGTATCGCAAAATAAATGCAGCAAGGTGGTATTATTAATAGGCCATGCATTCCAACCGCAATAATGAGCACGCCTGCAAACACATAACATGCAAGCCAGCACATCAGTTTATCTGCGTATATCTGCTGTAACAAAAAGGAAGACATATAGACTAGTCTAGTCTATATGAATAAGAAGACCAAAAATGGAAAAACAACCGGAAAGAAAGGAGAGGGAAACAGGACGCCACGACCAAAAAAACGACAAACTAAGCACAACAAACAGCCAGCAGCAATTCATACAATAATATTTGAATATTTAAAGTTAGCAACACAGCAGATGACTCCATTCAACAAACGTCGGTGGTAGCAACCGTATTGGGTTTGGAACGACCCTGCTGTGTATAGTAGAAGCATTTTCGCATGGTATACTTATCACTGTTCTGCTGCAGACTCTTTCTAAAACGGCAATGAATGGTGCCAATACCGCCATCGTCGTCCCCCCCCGTCCGTGCCGAATACAAAAACCATGCAGTAGCTCCAATTCATTTATGGTCTTCAAGTTCAAATTAACCCCCGCCCCCCCGCCCGCCCGCCCGCCCTCTCCTTCTCCGCCACCCGCCACCCCCACTATCGCCTATAGGCCTATAATAGCATCATGCGAACAGTAACATCCTATTGGTTGAGCTCCTTCATAGGGTTGTATACCTAGCAATGAGGCATTTTAGCCTCATTATCACGAGGTTTGGGGGAATCAATGGCCTCATTTTCGTTTGTTTCGAATAGCCGCATCTTCGATCCTCTTTCCAATTCTGGATATTTTGTTGACACCCTTTGATTGCCAGGTGATCTGCATCTACGACTATTAATAGTCAGGGTGGCCTAATGTAATGGAGTGCGCTCCGTAGAAGGATAGTTTATATATTCGACGTGAAACCATGTCATGGTTGAGGCGAAACCACGTGATATTAGATGCCATTAGATGATGTCACGCACACGTCAAGGCCATCATAGATAGGCGATAATGTAGGTGACGATGATGGGACAAGCAGAACGCCCCTCATCTCACTACCCTGCCCAACCTTGCCCTATTCTGTCTTGTCTTGCTTTATCTGTATATTAGAGTTCACTGTAGAGAACTAGTGTATAAGCTATGAACATAGTCTAGCCAGCGAGCCATAAGGAGAGACTACCAAAGACACCGGAACTCACGAGGGGCACACTTCCCAACACCGACCAACCACGCATCCCCCACTCGGAGTACTGTGACGCTATACATTTATACGGCCTGAAAATGTTGGAACCCCCCTCCCCCCCGGTTTAAAATCCCAGCCCTCCCCCGACAGGTTATACGATTTTCAGGATATATACCTGCTAAAGTGATGTTCTCCACGGCCGTCAGATTCCGTCCCCCTCAAAAACAGGTATTATAGTTTCCGTGCACAGATTGATTGACATCATAACCCTGTTGACCCTGGTACATGCTAGTTCTAGGGGAGTCGCCGACCTATATCCTTAGACACACACTCAGTAATACGCGAGATCGGAGTATCACACACAGCTTGCAAATATGAGCTTCGACGAAACCTTCGATCTCACAGTTGAAGTAGTGCATTTATTTTGTATAAAAACTAAGCCACATAATTAAGCAATCAAAACGCAGCAACAACGCAGTTGACACACCATTCATCCGGCGTTCGGGAATCGCCCCAACTGGGTTCCGAAAGCAACCATTAGATGGAGGGTAAGGAATATCGATATATCTCGGGTCTGTTCTCCACTTCCTGTGTCTTCGACGGCGGTGTTCATGCCGGCAACATCGCCTCAACAACCCCCAAGGGTACCCAAAAGAGACACGGAAAGGGAAACGCAGAAGGGGGAGAAAAAAGAGGAATAATGAGGAGAAAAAGGATGAAAGGGGCAAGAAGAGGGAAAAACAGGTCAACAAGAACCCGCACACTAGCGGTGTTACAATAGTACCGCCTAGTCGGCTAACCCTGCACCCCCGAGGGAGATGGAGCAGGCCATCCAAAGAACAAAACAACAACAACAACACAGCACAAGGTAGTCGCAATAGCTTGAGGTTACGTAGACAGGTTCTACTTACTACTAGTCGATGCCTTGCTACCTTGTCTGCCGTCTCAATTTTGTTTTCTTCAACCGTGATTTCCATACTCACCCCACACCCCTTTCGGCTTTGTGAGTCACGCATCCGGGTTGCGCGACGCTTCAAGCTCTTCTTTTCCCCATCTACGTGCCACCTGGCCATGAGCCGTTCGGCTACGTCGAGGGTCCCCCGGTACCATTGATCCGCATCAGCAGACACGTGTGCACATAGTGGCAGCAGCAGCACTCAGCGTACTTCAAGAACACCACAAGCACACATGTGTATGCACACGCCCAAGTACGAGCCATCTCAAGATCGACACACACACGCGTGACGCCGTCCAAATTTTGTCTGACGGACGCGACAAATTGCTCGCTAAGGGCATCCTAGCACTGGTATTTATATGCTATTATTGTTGTTGCTGGAGGGTATACAGTACGCGACAACGTTGGCACTTAAGAATTAAAGGCTTCGAGGATTTGGACGACAGTAAGCACATATGGCCTCTTTTGTACTGAACATAGTGTAGGACACACCCTGCCTTACGGAAAAATGACGCGCGCTACGAGAGAGATGCTCTAACCATTGTTTTTTCTGAGGTTCCTCAATTTGGGAGCTTAAGAGCTCTCCCAAAATCTGATAGGGGGAAAAATAAAACTGCTTCGTACTGGATGAAAATCCCATAAGCTACTAACAGGTACACACAACGAGAATCATGAAAAAAAAAAGTCGTTTTTCCGACGATTTTGGGCTAAGGAGGGTTAAGGAGCCCCGTCATTCAGAAATCATTTCAGACGAAAAAATGTATACCTGTATCGTAGCATGCGTCTCATTTGGTGTCGAATACTTCAGCAGTTAGTTGTATATTCTACGAGCTGAGGTGAGAAAATAAATGATCACAACATAAAAAAAACGCTTGGTTCGATAGCGTTAAACTAAGTGATTACGATATGAAACAACACACTCTGTTGTACGGATAACGTAGTCGGGCGGGTAGAGAGGTATTGAGAACATTTTCAGGCAGAGGCATCTGGGTCTTCCCGCGAACCAATCGGCAAAAACATGTCGGTTAGGCACCAGTGCCGAACGAAACCGCTGTGCATGTGGTCGCGGAGGTAGCCCCGGGCACAGCCCAAATAACCAGGTCCTTTGACGGGTCGCGTCACTTATCACGGGTCGGATCGGGCCTGAGCGACCCAGCCCGTTCCGACCCGTGATACTTGCAAATCTCTGAACCTAACCCGGCCCGACCCGATAGATTTCGAACACGTCCAGACCCGACCCGATTCTACTTGTGAGGCTTTCCGGGTCGGTTTATGGCACGTGAATATCCCTAGAAGATGACAGTGCACAATCTTTGCCACTGTCGTGGCATTGCCTTGGCGCTGCCATGAGCCTTCATGGCACAGCCATGACACTGCCGCGGCGCTGCCTGGTATGCGATTAAACATCGGTAGTATGCCATGCACTGCAATGGGCCTTCATGGCACATGCGTGACGCTGCGACCGCGCTGCCTCCCATCCCATCAAAGACTGATTCCACGATACCCACCCCCAAAAAAACCAGCGATTTTCTTTAACGAACGCTTCATAGCTGCTCGACACAACACGAGCGCTACGGTAGACTTGCACCACAATTTTTTCTGGGGTTCATCACTTTAGGAGGTCTAGACATGATATACATGTCGTGCTCAACCCAAAAATTGATTTCGGAGAAAAACTGAAAACTGCTGACCGAATGGCACATCCCACGGCCTAGGTATAGAACGATGAGATCATGCAAAAAAATGTCGTACTTCCGACGATGCAGGGTTAAGGAGGGCTCCCCGTCATGTTCAGGAACCGTTTCACACGAAAAAGGGCCGCCTCTACCGTACAACTAGTGGCACGCGTGACAAGGAAGGATGCTCTGAAAAACAGATTCGTCAAATCTCTTCTTGTTTGCAAACGACTATCGGACGACGGCATCTGGGGAGCAAGGGGGACCGTCCTTCAGAAGATACGGCGGCCGGGATTTTTTTTTCAAAACCGGCGATTTCGTTAAAGAAAAGTTGGGGGGGGCTACCGTACAACTACAACGACACCAAACAACGGTATTTCTTACGAAGAAGGTCATGGCCATACCGCGGCAGTGGCAATTATATGGCAGCTGGCATGGCACACGCCATGGCAATGTCATGGCACGTGCCACTACTGCACGCATCATGGCACCGCCACGGCATGCCACATGGATGCAGGCCAATGTGCATAAGGTTAGGGCTAAAGGTTGGTAGTCTTATGATTGCCATTACACGGCCATGGCGGTTCCATGACGACAGTGCCATCGTCCCATGGTGCTCATGACAGTGCAATGTGATGCGATCCCTTATGATACCAAGAGTAAATGTTTCATGGCATGAAAGCCCATGGCAGTTCGTGAAACCCTATGAAAGCCCATGAAATACCACGAACACGAAATTCCCAGACTCCCATGGCTTTTGGCCATCGTGGTGCCGTGGCACTGTCATGTCACTACAATGGGCCACGGGAGCCCATGGTAGTGATATGGCAGTGATATGACAGTGCCATGAAAGGCGTGATGCATGCTACTTGAATTTTCCCCGAAGTTCCATCACTAACTGACGCTTCTTGCCATGGGTAACCCATCAGCACCTCGTAGGCATCCGATAGACATCCGAAGCCCCACACATGGATATCGGGTGGGCATCGGAGGGTCATCGAATGTGCACCCCATGGGCTGAACACGGGTCGACCCATGGGACGACCCGTGGGCTAGCCCCTGAAGTCAACGGAATAAGCACGAGCCACCCGCGAGCAACCCATGGGCTACCCATGGGCTACCCATGTATGTGTTGGTATGCAATAGCCCGTGACCAACCCATGGGTCGTTGCGCCCTAACCTATGGGTTTTCCACCAGTTGGTATGATATATCCCATGCCTAATCCATCGGGATCAACCCATGGACCTGCCATGGGCAATCAGTGGGCAACCCGTGTGCTATCACCACCAATCCGTGGGCTACACCCGCCACCAACCGAAAGCCGATGGGTAACCCATGACGAACGCGTGGGCAACCTATGGGAAACCTGTCGGCAACCTATGCTCTATCAATACCAACCCGTTGGGGTCCCATGGTCACCCTATGAGCACCCCATGAATATCTCATGGGCAACCCGTAGGCTCTCATGGGCATCACATGGGCAGCCGTGGAACCCGCGAGGATCCCATGGACAACGTATGATGAACCCCGTGGGAAACCCGTTGGCTATCACTACCGACCCATGGGCCGTACCCCCATCTCACGTGCCACTCATGGGCAACCCATCGGCCCACTAGTGAGCATCCCAAGGGCATCTCACGGGTCACCCGTGGGTGTTCCATGAGCAACCCGTGGAACCATGGGCAACCCCTGCGCAATATTTGAGCAACCCATGGCCATCCAATGGGCCACCCATGAGCACCACATGGGCTAGTTCCCGAGACAGCATCAAATGAAAACTATGTACTGTATGTGCCAGCACCAGTTTTCTATCATGCGACATAGGATACCAGTGGGTTGGTGGCGATAGCCCAGGGGTTGCTCACGATTTGCCCATGGGTTGCCGATAGTATGCCCCGTGGGTTGCCCAAGGAATGCCCATGTGTTGAAGGTGATAGCACAAGACTTGCCCACGGGTTTCCCGGGGGGTTCCCATGGGATGTTCATGGGATGCTCATGGATTTTCCATGGGGTGTGCGTGAGTATTCTGTGCGATGCCCATGGGATACTCCTGGGTTGGTGGTGATACCCATGGGGTTGGATGCCCATGAAACACCCATAGAATTCCCACGAGTTGGTGGTGATAGCCTATGGGATACCCACGGATTGCCGACAGGATGCCCAAGGGATGACCACGGCATGCCCATGGGAAAGTCATGGGTTGCTCATGGGTATCCCGTGAGAAATCCCATTAGTCGCCCGAGAACCAAGCCCGAAATGCAGTCAAATGATGGGTATCCTCGCATAGAAGCCAACGGCAGTGCTATGATACGCCATGGCACGTCATGGAGCGCCATGGGAACGGTCACCACCCGCTACGAAAAACTAATACTGCATATTCCCCCAAATTGCAGGGGGGGTGTGGGCGGGGGGAGTGGCTCCGCTAATGGGCGCTCGGGTTCCAAGCACCGGATACACTTTAATTCCACTTTATCGTTTGCTGAGTGGGGAGTACTAGCTTCGAGGCTCGATGGACGCTGCTACCGTCGACTATCGTCACTGTTCTAGCTAGGTATTTAACACCTGCTGTGCCACCCTTGCGTCGCAATGTACCGTACTAAGTATGAAGCTGGCACCCCCCCCGCGACAGAGCATATACCTCGCGGAGGAGCCCAGGGGGCAGGGCAACGACGGATAGAATGTGTGCTGTCCAGCAACTTTTACGCTTGGTATTGTTGTGAGTGACGGCCCGTGCGATATTGATGGAACGTAGTGAAAGTAGAGGTGCTATGTGAATAGCGGATATCGATGCATGTGTTATTGTGCTTCGTTCACACGCCTGCACGATCGGGGCGTGGTATTGTTGTGGTCGATTACCCGTGCGATATTGATGGAACGTAGTGAAAGCAGAGGTGATACGTGAATAGCGGATATCGATGCATGTGTTGTTGTGTTTCGTTCACACGCCTGCACGATCGCGGGGTAGCACGGTTTGGCTAACATGTTTCCGCTTGACGGCCCTCCTCCGTGGAGGACTCCTCCGTTGACGAGCTGAGTTCTCCCACGGTGGGGAGGGGTTGCGTAGGGCTTGGCGAAACGTTTCTGATAATGTTACGGTTGACCGCCTCAAGTGTGAAACTATCGGTGAGTATGATAACTTTACGATTGCATAGGTTTTAGGACTAACGCATGAAAACAACGTTGTTGGTCGGGTACAGCGCGAACGAATGTTTTCGAAGCCCATGGTTTGAGTGATGATGGATGATGCTGTTGATGATATGAAGCTCCTCCTCTTAGGAGAGCCCAGAAACTTTTTACAATCTGCTTTGCCCCTAGCGTGGGATGAGTGATTTATTAATACCCAACATCGTTGGAACGCATAGATAGGGCACTGTAGACTATAAAACAAGAAAAGTATGTGGGTATGTCGTGTGGTTCTAGTATTACGAGAAGGCGTTTTAGATATATTGAGACCTAAAACCTACCCTAGCCATATTGTTTTGGGGTATATTTCGTTGCATGCCGATGGCATGGAATTATTAATCGAGTCAAGACGGATTGTTTTCTAAATCACGACTCAGTGTGTGAGTGAGGTATATTGCTCTTTCAGTCAAGAGTCTCAGAAAGAGCAAGTGCACAACCGTAAGATGCGCCATATATACGTTATCACACTACACGTCCCGCAACGACCGTGGCATCTTGATTCGAGTTCAATTCAGCTAGGGGCTAAGGTAAAAATGAAGAAAACACATCGACTCAATAAAAACCCATCTGAGTGGTCGACGCCCGCCCAAGATAAGACAGCTCTGACTCAACCGAACGACTTCAGAGGGCACTTTTGGCGAGAGTGTGTCGTGGGCGATCGAACGTCTACGACGACGGAGGTGCGGCAGCCTTATGCCACGTTGCATACGGCAACTTCTTCCCGGAGTGTGCTGCGGCCTTGGTGTGGTTCAGGGCGCCACGGGCCTAGCGCACCGCTCACGCCCACGGTGGTTTGGCCGGCGGTGTATTGTTGATCGTAAACACCTGATGGAAGGCGTTTTATTGTAAGCGGCTGGTCTCGCGTTCTGGAGATGACAAGTATGCTCTCGGCAAGGCCATTCTGCTTTGGGCTTTCGGCGATAATAGTGAATTCGTTTTTAACGAAGAACTGTCTGCACCCCTACTCTACCCCCCCCCCCCCCCCCGCCAAATAACGCCTCCCCCCGTTGTCGGGCCTACAAACCTCAACCCTTGGGGGGACACTATAGGACGAAACCTCAACATTACTGGAAGCAGCAGCTGCACCCGATTGCTGCTTCAGAAAACGGACTCAGCGCGCGGTACGAGAAATGACCCCTCAGTGCACGGTAGGAGAAATGACCTCTCCCCGGTTTCTCCGTTGCACACATTTTAGTGCCGTTAAGGATTGGTGTAGTCGGAGCTCGTGCAACAGCAGGGATACCGAATACCGCCTAACGTTTCGGGACTCCTCCTTCGAGGAGCTCTATACCGCTCAAACCCTGAGCGTTGGGAACATGTAATTTCGGGACTTCAGGGGGGGAACTTCGTGAAAAGGAAGGGACGCTTGCAGCATCGGTCACGCTAAAGGGGTGGCGATATTCATGCCGCACCCGAAGCAAAAGCGAAGTGTACCACAGACAGGTGTTACGAGGTAGCGCTTTTGGGGAAAACGTTTCCGACTACGGACGGACCTCCTTAACCCCTTTACAACTGGAAACCCGATTTTGGGGACAATTTTACTTGGTTTTAGTATAGGGAGGGGTTCGGGGGCTCTAAAGGGGTTAACCAAGAACTGTCGAATGTCGGAATACCAATTAATTTTGCAAGTTGTTTTTTCAGTTGCTCATGGCATTATTCATCGAGTTACACTGCCCGTGATTGCCCAAAGCAGGTCTTGGGTGTGGTTTAAAGTCGCTCAAGTATGCAGCTTCATCAAAAAAGTAGGTTTTACCCCTATGGTAGCATGCTGGGTCGACACTTTCGTAGCATCAACTACCGTATGCTGCACGCTCACACTGCATGTATAGGTAAGACCGCACTTCTCGTGTGTTTCATCGCCTATACGCGGCTCCACCAAGGCTACGCCGAAAATAATTCAAAAAAGGTAGACGGGTGGACGGGACCCTTTCAATTGTTGACGTAGCAGGTGTGCAAAAAGTCAAACTTGCTGAAAGGCAGGCATGCTGAGCACCTCCTCGAAAGTCAGATAGGACCCAAAATCCACAGAACGTCGGCAAAATCCAAATGGCCGTCATTGGAAGCACCTTGTCGAACACCACAAAATACACAGCTCACACAACGTGGGCAAATGCGCACATTTTGTGCTAATTTGACGTTGCAAAAGATACTCAGAAGGTCTTTTCTGCCCACCGTCTATCATAATATGTCGACGAAACGGGGGGGGTCCCGTCCAACCGTGAGGGGAGGTACCCCCATCTTGATTACTGAGTATAGGCCACCCGCGTGAAAGGCTCTGTACCTGGCTCAAAACCGGACATCAAAACGTTTTATTTGGCACTTAGCGGAACAATCGATTCCATGGCAGCGAGGCATGTCGCGAATAAACAAAAACACAGGTGTAAGAGTGGAACAAGGTAGGCATTCAAGCGGGCCCTAAACGTGACCTTATAGTATGATAACGCACCCTCGCCCATTCGCTGCCACAAGGGAGAACCCGACGAGCAATATCAATGGCCTAGGCACATTGCCAACACTTCGTATACGCAGGAAAACGGTGTTGCCGTCAATTGCCGTAAAAAAACAGTTGAGGAGACCCGTTAGATGAAAAAAAAGGCCACAACGTGCTACGCTTATCGCAGCACACGTGTCACGATGAATAGGAGACGGGAGCAAAACATCCTCGGGGTGCCCGGGGGATTCCCGGATAACATCCCCGGGTTTTCGCTTGGAAGGAAAATGTGGTAAAAAACGTGATTTTTGTATTTATTACTTTTCGCCGCCACTGCGTTACATGCTCTCCAGCACGTGCGCTACGAGTACTGCAGACCGAGAAAAACCCAAGAAACAACACGGCAGAAGAGCAGTTGCCACGACGGTAGAACACCAGCCGCTAGATTGCACGGCAAACATACGTTTCCGTCCTTCATTGATGATGTTAACGCATTGGCTCATTTCGCTGAAAATCTAGCCCGTCTTAGTCATAAAATAAAGAGGCTAAAAAGCATCCCTTTGAAACAAAAACACGCACAAAGAACAAACGCACCGCCGTACCAGAGGGCGAGGAAACGGTACTGCGGGTTGTGGTATTCCCAACATTCCAATTGCAAACCGACTAATACCAGGAAGGTATCCATGGTGTGACAGGTACACCCGAAAATTAAATGCAAGAAAAAAATAAAGAACTCGACAAAGAAAACCAAGATGAACAGAACAAGCATGTCCTCGGGGCGCCCGTGCCGAGACGCCGACGACAGTTGCTGTTTGCTGAAGAGTCCTATGTCCAGCCTGTGGACCACCAAAAAGGCAACAAAACGACCCGACAAGATGACAGAAACCAAGCGCAAGGCAAAGCAAAATACCACAAAAAAAATAGGGCGAAGCAGCAAAAACAATGCAGGGTATGCGAAAGACTGCCGACTTGGTAAGAAGCAGGGCAAGACAACATGAAAAGGGGCCGCAAGCAATATCAGTACCTGGCACCTCCATTAGGACGACGGCCAGCGCCACGTTTCGGTGTATTCCTGCATTGCCATAGCCACCAAAGTTGCTGCTACACGCCTTCTTGAACGTGGTCCCCCCCCGCCTCCCCTCTCAGGCCCCGCGTTCAACGAAGGCTTCAGTTGCTGTACAGTTCGTACCATGCCTCAAGCGCATGTCGTTTTACTACTTTTTCCTTCTCCAGAACTACTGTACTAGTACTTCATGCAGTTCCCTGCCGCTTCCTTGATACATATGAACCACCTGCCCGGTTTCTCGACTGCCAGCGCCAGTGCTTAGCGTGGAGGTATAAACACCAGTCACTGCCGTGAACAGTAGTCACTATGGTAAAACAGAAGCCGCTTTGGCGTGCAGAAATCGATATGGCAAACACGGTGACGAGCAGTCGTTCCCAATGGTAGGGAGTACAAACTGAAGTAGTAATGGCAAACAGCAGTCGCTGCCGCAAATAGCACTTGATGCGGCATTCGCTAGCATGCGGTACACAGCAGTCGCTACGGTATACAGCAGTTGCCATGGTAAACAGCACTCGCCACGGCAAGCAGAAGTCACTATGAGAAACAGCAGCCGCTACGAGTATGGCCAACAGCTGCAGTTGTCGTTGTCGTGCAGAAACAATTATCACTGCTACTCAATATGGTATAACAGCAGCAGCTGCGGCGTGCAGCAGTCAGTACGTTAAACACAGTGAGCAGCAGTCGCTACCTACGGAAAACATCTGTCGCTAGGGTAAACAACAGTCGTTATCATACGGCACGCGGCAGTCGATACGGCAACCAAATGCCGCTACAGCAAACAGCAGTTGCTCCGGTAAACAGCAATTGCTAACATAAAAAGCACCCTCGCATCATAGCAGTCGCTATGGTATCATATCAATCATTATGGTAAACAGCAGTCGCTGTCTATGGCAAACAGCCGTCGCTACGATAAGCAGAACTAGCGATGGCAAACCACTACAGTTGCCATCATACGGTGAACAACATTCAATTCGGCAAACAGCACTTGCAAACGGCGAACAGCGTTGGCTGCAGGATGCAACAGTTGCTATAGTAAACAGCGAGCACTTGCTACTCATCCGAAAACAAAAGCCACTACGGTAAACAGCAGTCGCTATGGTACCACACGGCAAACAGCTGCAGTGATTGTTCTCAAATGACAAACAGCTGTGGCTGCGGTGAACAGCAATTGTTATGGTAACCAGCAAACGCTGCAGTATGCAGCAGTCACCATGATAAACACTGCTGTGAACAAAACAGCAGCTATCCATCGGAAAACAGTCGCTAAGGTAAACAGCAGTCGCTATCATACGGGAAACAGCTGCCGTCGCTATCATATGACAAACAGCAGTCGCTGGAGTATGCAGCAGTCGATGTGGTACACAGTAAACACCAGTCGCTACGGCAACAAGCTGCAGTTATTGCTATCGTATTATACTGTAAACAACAAGTGCCACGGTAAACAGCACTCGCCACGTTAAACAGCAGTCACTGCGACGTGCAGCAGTCGCCGCTACGGCAAACAACAGCCGCTATCATACAGCAAGCAGCAGTCGCTACAGTAAAAAGCAGTCACTACCGTAAACAGCACCCGCCACGGCAAACAGCAGTTATTACAGATAAACAGCAGCCGCTAGGATCAACAACCCTTGCTGTCATACGGTGCGGTAAACGGCAGTCGATACGTATGGTAAACAACCTTCGCTACGATAAGGAGCAGTTGCTATGGCAAACGCATGCAGTTAATATTATAGGCTAAACAGCCTTCACTGCGGCGAGCGCTCATTATGAGAAACAGCACTCGTTGTAGAGTGCAGCAGCTGCGATGGTTAACATAGTGAACAGCAGTTTCTACATACCTATGTTACGGTAAACAACCGACGCCACGGTACACACCAGTCGCTACGAGTAAGCAAACAGGTGCAGTTGCTGTTACCACACGGTGCACAGTAGTCACTGCGGTGTACAGCACTCCCAGTGGTAAGCAGCAGTCGCTGCGGCGTGCAGCAGTGGCTAGGGAAAAACACTCGGTGTCATACGGTAAGTAGCAGTCACAATCACAGGGTAACATCAGTCGCTACGGTACGCAGCACCAGCCATGGCAAACGGCAATTACCTGCTATCAAACAGCAGTTACCTGCTATCAAACAGCAGTTACCTGCTATCGAACAGCAGATGGCTGCTATCAAACAGCCGTTACCTGTTATCATACCGTAAACAGCAGTCGCCATTTGTGGCATAAGGCAGTCGCTCCAGGCACACTACAGGATACCAATGAAGAAACAGGGAATTATGGCCCAACCTGAAAAGCGAGTGCTCTACGCTAGCGTCAACATACCCGCGACGGGAGTTGTTATTTCCGTGTAAGTATCAGCCTGCCTTTCTTAGGACAACACCCGTTTTCTTAGTACGTGCCAAGTACGTATGCCGTACGATATGGTGTCCCGTGCTGTACAGCCGCACTTGATCCCGGACATTTCCTTGCAAATCACAGCCTACCTTCTTCCTTAATACCATACCCTACCCAATTTCTTAGCACATTGAAGGCACCTGCTGAACAAGCAGGTGCAATCCTGTGCCGGTCACCTAGTAGGAAGTAGGAATGATGACACATCCTGGGCTTCATAATTGGAAGAGGGCGTGTTCTACACTAACCTCAGTATAACAACCCCCAGATTTGTTGTGTTGCTGAAAAGATATCAGCCTGCTTGTCTTATCGCCCTGTTTCTTACAACGAAGGTGTCTTGTACCACGTGCACATACAGCTGCTATAACACACAGTAAAACTACAGCAGCAATCAGCCCGCGCACGAGGAACAGGTGCGCAATTCCGTGCTGTACAGCAGTACTCCAATATCTCGGCCTGTGTTTGTTATTACCACACCCGTTTTCTGGGCATTTATATTGTACGAGAAATAGATGCCCCGTGCTGTACAGCAGCACCTCTTGGTACCGGAGCCGGACACGGAGGCGGCAGCAACGCTAAGATAGCCGCTTGTGCCGCATCCATCGAATCCTGGCTGCGGGGCGCCTCAGCCGGGGTCGGGGCCTGGGTAGCCGACTTACCTACACGCAAGGGCTTTAGGGAACCCCCCTTAGAAGCTCGCAAGCCCAGCCGCTTGAGGTTGCTCCGGAGCGTCGACCTCGGTATCCCTAGCGCCGCTGCAAATGTGCGCTGGGTGGCACGGTCTTTGAGTGGGATCTCGGGAATTGCGGCGGAAATCGAATCCAAATCGACCCGCTTCCGGCCGCACTTCTCGGATCGTTTGCTGCGCAAGTTGGGGCTCACCACGCCGTGGGACTTCTGCAGCTCATATTGCTTCCAGAGCTTTGAGATGGTTACCCGGTTGGTGTTGAACATGGTTGCGACTCGGGTGAAGGCGCCCTTCTTGATGACGCCGTTGTCGCTGGTGCGGAGCAGCTCGGCGATGACTGCGTTGCGGTGGTCTATGTCCAAGTTGTTTCGCTTTGCTTTCTCCTTCTTCCCGGCAGCACCAGCACCAGCGGCAACGGCAGCAGCATTAGCGGCCGCATCGGCGGCGGCGGCAGCAGCGGCATTATTAGCTGCAACTGCAGCAGCAGCTGCAGCAACGCCAGCAGCACGAGTTCCCGCAAAACCACCACCAGCACCAGCACCGCCACCACCAGCACCACCACCGCCAGCACCAGCACCTGCACCAGCACCAGCACCAGCACCAGCACCAGCACCAGTACCGGGAGCACCAAGACCAAATCCAAACCCAGTACGCGCACCGACACGAGCACCACCAAAACCAGCAAAACCACCAGCACCAGCACCAGTAGCAGAATTCATACTGTACAGCTCAAGGAAGGCCACTCCTGGCTTTGGCTCGCACGACTCGCTCGCTTGCTCTTGGGAAGGCTCCCTTAGCTTTTGCCCTCCCCCTTACGAAGCTAAAATTATGGAGTTCGACACTTTGTATTGGCATTTGAGTTCGGGGAAGAATCATATAACCGGCCCATAGTCTATTTTCCATAAAACGGTAGTTTGTAAGTGTTTTAGAGCCATTTTTCGGTACAAAGGATATCCGTAACAATGGCCACTTTTTATCCGTGGCAAAACAAACACTGGAGTCTTTCTTGTATACCGGGACATGACCACACAAGAGGCAACGTCTTCTAGCTACTCGGATTCGAAACAGAGTCGGTCGTAACAGCAGGCAGTGTTGACTACGAACGTATTTTTATTTTCGGCGAACAGGGCCTCTATCTAGGCTATGCTGCTTGTAGGTATGTTGTGCTTCGCGCACACATCGTCAGCAACTAACTGCTGCTGTCAGTTGTTGTTGGTTTGCTTCAAATTCGGCAGCAGCAACAACAGCAGTGTAATAAGCGAAGAGGGTTATGAAGAGCCCAGGACGTCATAAAACATTTGGACAAAAAGGGCGTACGAAAATCCCTATGAAAACACCTTGTTTGCTTGAAGTAAATGCTCGCGTTAGCAGTATAGACTATAATAATAGTCTAAGTAGTAGTGGTAGCAGTAGTAGTAGTAGTAGTAGTAGTAGTAGTAGTAATAATAGTAGTAGTATGGGTCACAGGTACACTTTCTACCGTTACGTAGACAGATCTTCTCGTGAAGTAGTAGTAGTAGTAGTAATAGTAGTAATTAATAGTACGTACCAGGTTCGACTTTACGGGGAAGTTGGCCAATACGACACTCTCTCTTTGCGTGTCCCAGAGGAAACTTTTTAGTCTAGTCTACTACCTCTTCCCGACCCATCAGCACTGCTACTTGTATGCGTATTCTCAGCACCAGATGGGACTGCGCTGTTCTGTACCGCTATTGCTACTTGTTGAGGGCCAACTCGATTAAGAACGTAAAACAACGCACGGTCCTACCAGGTACACAACACTACCGAGTATAACCCATAATAGGTATTATTGTAGTATTAGACTATTATACGAGTACGAATAATAGGAAGACCTGTTTGTTTAGCTATACCTACAATGGGACCCGAAGGGTGCGCCAGCTAGCGTTGGGCTGCGAAAGCAACTGAGTTAAATCGACACACGACGCGTATGAAAATACGTGGAAGTGTGGTGAGCTAAAGCTTTATTTTTCCCCATCCGCCGGAGGATAAAAAAAAAACAAAAAAAAAACTGTTTGTTTTTACAAGAACCAGGCGCGTGTTTTTGTGATAAAAAACTCATCGAATATCAATTGCTGGAAGATTGTAGGTAATTGTTTCACAATAGATGATATATGTTCTGTTTTCTGGGGGCAAAAGCAGGACAAAGATAGGATGCGACCAAAAGTACGAGGAAGCATAAGGTCAGCAAACACATGGATACATCATCTCTCATCTTCCAGGCATTGGAGCGAAAACCGCAGCAGAATAAAACAAAAACTCTTGACTTATTACTACCTATACTGCAGAATGTTTGGGTATTATAGTGAGGTATTATTAATAGTCCGTTTGACCACTTGCAAAGAAAGGTGAACCAACAGCTTACTTACGCAAACTAGAAGCCTTATAACACTCTCTCCCTCTGAATCGGCGGGATACCAGGTCGGCCGGATATACGGACGGGCGGACCTGTCAATACCCAAGCGGTTTCATCTCCTGGGGATACCGAGGAGAGTATTTTTCAAGTTCGACATGGATGGGGAAAGTCTGAAAAGTTTTTTGTGGATGGTGGGAATCGAACCCACGACCCAATAAGCCCATGGTCTGTTGATGACGCCATTTGTGAAGGTATTAGTGGGGTGTTAGTCCGTTGGACCACTTGAAAAAGGTTTAACCAATAATAGCTTACCCAAACTAAGCCGTATAACAAGAACACTTATCATCATGCGTTGTGTAAAACGCCCTTTGGGCTATCGTTAATGTCAAAATTGGCAAGCCAGTTTTACAGCAGACTACTACCAGGCTTGCTTCTATCAAAAAAATAATAGCCCCTTCGAAACTTGAAGCGGAAAAGGTCCCGAAACCGCGTAAGTGACGATTGCAGCAATAGTAATCCAAAACAGCCTTGGCTGCAGAGGTAAGAAGAGATTTGTCCCGAAGATCAACGGAAGGAGATGAACCACGCGAGCGCGGCACATACGAGGATAATTGGTGCGTGGCTGCACGCTCTTCCCAGAAGGGTTGTGAGACTGCATGAATCACGCTTAAGATCGCTAGACTTGGGTTCCGAAAGGGAAAAGAGGGCAGAAGCAAGACTATTAATGGCAAGCCCATGTGCCATCAGACCACCTCAGGACACCACACTGGGACACAACACCAAAACAAAAACAAGGGAACCAGCACGGGGGCAAAGTTATGACATGTTCTCCCTACGACCAAAGCTGACGAATCCAACAGGGTATAATCTGGCCGTGGCAGTCCTAAAATATTACCCGTCCAACAGATCGACCAAACCGCAAAAACCCTCAATTGGAAGCACCACTGTGTCCGACTGAGCGAGGACGGGCAGACAAGGGAACGGTCCAGCCAGAACTAACTCGGACACGAAAATCGAACACTTCGCGAAGTCCTCAAAAGGGAGCAACGCGGTGCCACATCTCAACAGGACATTCTGCCAAAAAAACGGGAAGACCTCAGCCGGAACAGACTCAGACAAGAAGACCGACCACTTCGCGAAATTGCTCAAAAAGAAGAGCGGCGAGTCCCATTAAGCGGGGAGCCTATCGAGCGGAGCCGAGAACGGCTCAGCCGGGCCTAATTCAGATAAGAAAGGATCCTAACTCCCAAGTATATAAACATTGTTTGGGCAGATTTACATCGTTCGTTGGAGAGTCAGTTGCGGCACGTGAAACACACGTTCACTACCGACATCAATCACAAGAAGAAAAAAAAAATGCCCCCCAAAACGTGGTCAACACAAACGATCAAGCCGCTGCCCCTTTCGGTAAACTAATCCGGTAGTCACGCGATTCCGGCAAAACTCAGAATACAACATATATCCGGAACAAAACAATCAAATAACATAGCCAGCGTTGCCGTGTTTACATAGTCCACAAAAGCGGCGTTCTTCTCCCCCGAGCGGTCGTTTGAGTCCGATTCTCCACGCCATCTCCGGCGAGGCCTCCTCACTGCATGAACACCCTTATGAACACGCCCTCCCGGCAAACTCGAGGATTACAGAAAGTATCCGTGAGTCGAACCAATCAGCCAACACAGCGTACCAGCCGCCGGAATTCTAAAAATATATTCTCCTCCCCCAAACACTCGTTTCCTCCCCAATTCCCAAGGTCGTCTCCGGTTAGGGTTCCTCACTGCAAGGACATCAGTATTAGCCCTAATGAAAACGTCCTTCCGGAAAAATTCAAAGCTCAAAAGCCTATCCATAAACCCTATCAACGAAGACAGCTACCCCGCCGTCGGAACTTTAAAAAAGGCGTTCTCCTCCCCCGAAAGCTCGTTTTTCTCCCGATTCCCCTGGTCGTCTTCTACTAGGTCTCCTTACTGGAACGTCGGCATCAACTCTCATGAAAACGCTCTTTTCTGCCGCAGCCTGGCCTTGCCCTTCCCTCGAAGGAGGAGCCAACCCTAAGGCATGCGATTGTCCACTGCCCCTGGAGGGGCTCGCCGTACCCCCTCTAGCTTCACCTGCGCTATCTCCCACCGCCCAATCGGGAATAGCAACAGCGTCACCGGCGCTTTCAGTAGCCCACGCAGGCTTGAGGTCAACCGGGTTCGGGGGTGTTCTCGGCATTTCCCTGCCCGTAACACCTGAGTTGGTAGATGCAACTCCTGGACCAACGCTAATACTCCCCCTTCCAAAAGGGTTGCTGGCTTCGACGTTCGAGCGTGTGGAAGAAGAAGATGGCTGTGACGACGGCACCGAGAACACCCCACCTGCAAAACGCCTTTTCCCACCAGACACATCAGGTTTAGCAAAAGAATCTGGCACCGGGCGATCTGAACGTGCCGGAATATTTGCACCAGTTTCTGTCCCGTGCTCGACAGCCCTCGTGGCAGCTGTTGGTGTGGCCGCTGTGTTTTCGAACACTCCCACGCTGGCTGTATCAGCCACACGAGCACTCCCCATGCCAGTACCCCTACTCATGGGGGCAGTAGCTCTACTATCCGATCCCCAACCCCCCCCAGCAAACGCTCTTTTTTCTTTGCGAACTCCCCCTGTGGGAGCTGGCGGTTGCGTGTTGGTAGCGTCTACACTGCTACTGGGGTGGCTCATCGTGGGGACTAGCGGTTGCGAGGTGGTAGCGGCTAGACTACCACTGCGGTCGCTCACTGACGGCAAAGCTGAAGAGGCGGCAACATTCCCTATCATCTCCGCTCCTCGACTAGGGCTTGAAAACGGGCTAGGACGATAACCTCGAGCGGGTCGTGGCGATGTGCTCGGACTACGCGAAGAGCCGCCAAACAGGTCAGATCTTTCGAGTTCTTCGGTGTCTGGCGGCCTAGCACTCTTAGGGCTTGCGCTAAACCTAGCTCTTTTAGGGCTTGTGCTAGGCCTAATACCTTTAGGACTTGTGCTGGGCGTCGTTCCCTGCCCCCAAGGTCGGTTTTGGTCCCTGCTAGGCGATTTTCTGGGGGACAGGAGAGAGCTTCACTACTGCTGCTGGCTGCTCCTTCTCCGTCCGCGACCCCCGCCTGAACATGTCTCGCATGGAAGCCCCGCTCATACCAGCCTTAGATTCCCGCCCTGGTTCCGAACCTTTTTGGTTCGAGCCATCCTTCCCCCTCGAGCTGCTGGCGACGCTCACAGCTTTCGTGGCTGCCTTAGCAGCAGGGAAGGCACTCGCTAAACGCAACTTCGCCGGCCGTTTACCGTTTTCAGGAGATGTAGCTCCAGACGTAGGGCTGGAAACGGTAGATATATCCTTCGAAGGAGGAGTGGGTAGATCCATGGCTGTTATCTCGGGTTTAGGTGATAGGGGCGGGGGTGGGGGTTTCAATTTCGCGTTCGCAAGCCCCGAGCAATCAAGGAAGGATCCACGGATGTCCATGAACCATGCCCGCGTTCCCGAAACCACCAGTCGGTCCGTCGCCGCGTACGCCTGGAGTATTGCAGTGGTAGGGGTGGCAGCGTTTAGGATTGAGTCTGGACGCGTGCTACGATAGAGGCGCACTCGTTTTCTTCTGAGGCTGTCTTCCATCTGGGAACTTAAGGCCTCTCCCCAAAAACTGATTTGGAGAAAACATAAAATTGCCACCGGATGAAAAATCCCATGGCCTAGGCACACCGCGAGAATCACGCAAAAATTAGTGACCGAATTCCGACGATTTTAGGCCAAGGAGCCCCGTCATTCAGAAAACAAAATAGCCAAAAAAAGGTATACCTCTATCATAGCATTCGTCTCTGGTGATTTCAAGGCGAATGCGGAAAGCCTTCACCGATTTGGAACATCCACGTTTTGGGAGAAAAACTACGTCGAAACAGCGCGGGTATTGGAGTTACGTCGAAGATTTTGAGGGAAAATTGCTTGATATTGGTGTGGGATGTGTTTGGCATGTAATAATAGTAGAAGGGTTACTGCATACGTGTTGAGCCAGGTCGAAGACAGGTGTCTTAATACAGCTCAGCGCACTCACGACACAACAGCAAAACAAACATATGCACTTGGAAATCGCCTATGGCACTTAGAAGACCGTTTAAGGCGCCAAGAAGACCCTTTCACCTCGTCCAGCTTTCGCCTGGTGGCGACAAGCTCCGCTCGAGTCGACTCTGTCGGAGCCGCCGCTGTTCCCGCCACAGAAGAATCCATGAACGGCGATAACTCAAGCATCAACCTACTGGCAACCAAACGGCCGACAAGATCCAAGTGCTCCTCGCAGAATCTTGCGATCTTCGGGGCTGATACAGAAGCATCCCCTCGACTCGACTCGCCACCACCACCCCCTTGGCCCCGTCGAAGCTCCTCCACGCCTAGCATCTGGAAACGAAGGGGGGCACCGTGAGAAAGAGATAAAAAGTGCGATGCGACCGGACCAAGCGGCAAAACACACACCCCCTCTGCGATCGTCGTTTACGCCGATCATCTTAAAGGTGGCCCAAATAGCAGAGGGCAGTTCGACGAGCTTTCGGTTCTTGCCGGTCATTGCGCTTGTCGATGGCACCACCCGCCCCACAGCATTGAACCCAACTATTTGCGTCGTTGCTTTAAGGATACTTTTGAAATCGCATTGTTTTGCAGCCCTCAGGCGATTAATGGTTAAACAAGAGAGCGTGCTTGCCCACCTCTTGTATAAAAGGGCATTCTTGCTCACCTCTTGAATCAAAGAGCCGTCTTGCTTACCTCTTGTTTAAAGTCTTCGGTTAGAGCTACGAGCTCTTCGAGTGCAGCGTTTGCCCCGGAGCAGGCTCTCAGAACATCCTTCCCGCCGCTTTGTCGTTCCCCCACCTGGTAACAACGTCGCGCATTATTAATGAATGAAATGAAGCGCCAGGGATACGCGTTGCCGTGTTCTGATGTCAAGCCAACCACATTCCGAAGGGGAAGCTCTTGCCCCAGTATAAAGCGATAACCGTGCGCAGTGGAAGCGCTCGTTGGGGAGATTTTGACGACGTAGGCGGGCCTGCTCCGATTGATAACCACGTAACCCGCCAATAAAGTTGATTTTATTTTTTCCCCCCGATATACACTCCATTCTACCTGGGTATATCTATGATACGCGACACATGCTACGGCGGTTCAGGTGCATCAGTTTTTTTCTGGGGCTCTTCACCTTGGGAGAATTTTACCCCGCCCACAAACCGATTTTGAGAAGAATGAAAGTGCTATAAATAGTCGATGATCAACCCCATTGCCAGGGCATATAAAACAATCATATTGAGAAAAAAAACGACATTGCGACGATGTTATTACATCTATTAGCCTAATAGGTTAAGGAGCCCCGCCATTCAACGTTTTAGCCTAAAGGTGCTACGTACCTCCGACGTACCACACGTTACGATATGTATTCATACGTAGTATCAGGTATTTATGTTAAAGAGAGGACCGCACGTGGTGGAAGCGCTCGTTGAGAAGGTCGTTGACGTAGGAAGCTCTGCTCTGCTCGTCCACCACGTAGGCTGCGACAAAACGGTTGGTCTTCAGGTAAGCCGCCTCTTCGTACGCCTCGTCCTCGGCATGCTGTGCCGTCCCTGCGTCCAAACGCCAGGATCGATAAAAGCCATGTCCATCATAGGAACGTTCAATAAATGCGGCGTGATCAACCGTTTGGCGTGAGCGCGCAGAGCAGCAAACACAATATCACCGTTCTACACGAGTGTCGCACTATCATACTCCTTGCAACGCAGTTCGGACACATCTCCTACCCCAGCGCCCCCCGGGTTGCAGGGTGTGGTCGATGCCGAAATCGTCAGCTTTTCCCGACATTTTGTCCCTCTGAAATCCTGAAGTCGATAACCCTTAAAATACCGTATTGATACACACTGTTAAGGAAGTCACATCAGGCGTAGCAGTAATCCTTTCGAGACGGTGCTTATACAATAGTCATATCAACCACAACAATACGATCCCGCTTTGCTCGTCCACCACTCAGGCTGCGATAAACCAGTTAGACGTCAAGCAAGTTCCTTCTTCGTAAGCCCCACCCTCGGCATGTTGTGCCGTCCATACAGGAGGATAATCGCCAACGAGAGCCAGGTCAATCCCAACAGTAACCATATGTGTACCGTTTTGATCTATATATGTCGTAGTGTATTGAATTTTCATGTTATAATATATATGTCACATTAACTATGACAACAAGGATCTGCTCTGCTCGTCCACCACATAAGACGTGACAAAGCGTTGATCTTCAGGTATGCTGCCTTTTTGTATGCCTCATCCTCGGCATGTTGTGCCGTCCATGTACACGGACCAACATTATATCTTGGTACAGGTTGAGATATTGAAACATCAACCACAACAATTTCTTCATGCGGTGAATGACGGTTCCCTAGCTCTACACGCTAAGATCCAGTCATCCCTAATTTGCTTGCTCCTATGCACGAATACTTGTTTCCGCAGCGCCTCTGCAAAACCCCCGCCATGCCAACCTCGCCCTATCTCACTCTCCTTTAATAGGTACATCATAGAAAATACATTATACGTATAAAAGCATTTTTTGGTGTCAGGGATTTGGTCAGGAGTTTTTTTTGTTTCGGCCGAAGTATGCGATTCGCGGAACTGGAATTCTCGGTCGAATATAGCTTCGTTCGAGCGCCGGCTTCGGGGGGCGGCTCCAACGCCCCTCGCCCTGCCGTGTCCGTTCCGTACATCGACGTAAACGTGGACGGATGCCGATCGAGACAAGCGAGAAGTTACAAAAATACCGCATGTCGAGGAGGAATTTCGGAGATTTTGGTTGAATCTTAATGTCTGCAGCGCCTGGATGATTTACAAAATTGGCATCATTTCCAAACGGTACTTGATAATGTTCGGAATTTTGCTGTGGCACGTGCAACTTGTTGTTTGGCCACAGATTGTGCACCAGGCGTTTAATTGCACGCGCCTGGATGATTTACAAAATTAGCATCATTTCCAAACGGTACTTGATATGTTTCCGCAAATACAACTTATTATTGTTTGGTCACAGATTGTGCACCACTTTGTGCTGTCTAAAACCGAATATGGCGTTTTCTCCATACCCGTGTCATCAAGGGCCCAAGACTCGAGACGAGACGAAGCAAGGTTATATGCCCCGTCCCGTCCCAGAACCAGAGCAGCGTAGGGCACCAGCTGCCAGGGGTGTGAGACGAGGCATGCACGGCATGGGCTAGAAAACGTTGCCTGCAACAACTGCCCGCCACAGTATAAACGCGCGGAAGCCGCCATGGGTCATGATTTGAGTTTTGCTTTACGTGGTTACGGCTGTTGGGGTAGCTTGAGGATAGACACAATCTAAAAGCGATCGATGCCGAGGAACGAACGCAGGCAAGGGGGTTGACACAACAAAGGAATAAATGACTGCTGTGCTCCAGCTAGCTACCGCTGTGGAGTGCCTTCATCAACTGGAACCAAGCAACAGACACACATCATGCCCGGGCTCGAGAGCAGGGGCGCCGGTCTGTCAAAGGGCTAATCCAGCCGTCGCGGTCATTCGTTATTCATGGTGCCGTGCTGTAGGCTTCATACGAGCAGCGGTTGGTTGTGTGTGCTGTTGGGCTGTCATGTGCTGTGTGTGTGCTGGCCAAGTGGCTGCAGGTGTGGCGGCAAGACGACACATAATACGTCCAAAAGAACGCGTGTTAATTACACCAGTAGTAGATCGCTCGAAAAATTCGCCTTTTATATAATAGCGTTTGGTGCTACTGCAGTGGAGTGCCCTCATCAACTGAAACCAAGCAACAGACAGAAACACATCTTGCCCGGGCTCGAGAGCAGGGGCGTAGATAAACGGCAGCCGCTAGGATCAACAACGCTTGCTGTCATACGATGCGGTAAAGGGCAGTCGATACGTATGGTAAACAACCTTCGCTACGATAAGAAGCAGTTGTTATGGCAAACGCATGCAGTTAATATTATAGGCTAAACAGCCTTCACTGCGGCGAGCGCTCATTATGAGAAACAGCACTCGTTGTAGAGTGCAGCAGCTGCGATGGTTAACATAGTGAACAGCAGTTTCTACATACCTATGTTACCTATGTTACGGTAAACAACCGGCGCCACGGTACACACCAGTCGCTACGAGTAAAGCAAACAGGTGCAGCTGCTGTTACCACACGGTGCACAGTAGTCACTGCGGTGTACAGCACTCCCAGTGGTAAGCAGCAGTCGCTGCGGCGTGCAGCAGTGGCTAGGGGAAAACACTCGCTGTCATACGGTAAGTAGCAGTCACAATCACAGGGTAAACATTAGTCGCTACGGATAAACAGCAGTCGTTACGGTACGCAGCACCAGTCATGGCAAACGGCAATTACCTGCTATCAAACAGCAGTTACCTGCTATCAAACAGCAGTTACCTGCTATTAAGCAGCAGATGGCAGCTATCAAACAGCCGTTACCTGTTATCATACCGTAAACAGCAGTCGCCATTTGTGGCATAAGGCAGTCGCTCCAGGCACACTACAGGATACCAATGAAGAAACAGGGAATTATGGCCCAACCTGAAAAGCGAGTGCTCTACGCTAGCGTCAACATACCCGCGACGGGAGTTGTTATTTCCGTGTAAGTATCAGCCTGCCTTTCTTAGGACAACACCCGTTTTCTTAGTACGTGCCAAGTACGTATGCCGTACGATATGGTGTCCCGTGCTGTACAGCAGCACTTGATCCCGGACATTTCCTTGCAAATCACAGCCTACCTTCTTCCTTAATATCATACCCTACCCAATTTCTTAGCACTTTCAAGGCAACTGCTGAATAAGAAGGTGCAATCCTGTGCCGGTCACCTAGTAGGAAGTAGGAATGCTGACACATCCTGGGCTTCATAATTGGAAGAGGCCGTGTTCTACACTAACCTCAGTATAACAACCCCCAGATTTGTTGTGTTGCTGAAAATTATCAGCCCGCGCTTGTCTTATCGCCCTGTTTCTTACAACGAAGGTGTCTTGTACCACGTGCACATACAGCTGCTATAACACACAGTAAAACTACAGCAGCAATCAGCCCGCGCACGAGGAGCAGGTGCGCAATCCCGTGCTGTACAGCAGTACTCCAATATCTCGGCCTGTGTTTGTCATTACCACACCCGTTTTCTGGGCATTTATATTGTACGAGAAATAGATGCCCCGTGCTGTACAGCAGCACCTCTTGGTACCGGAGCCGGACACAGAGGCGGCAGCAACGCTAAGATAGCCGCTTGTGCCGCATCCATCGAATCCTGGCTGCGGGGCGCCTCGGCCGGGGTCGGGGCCTGGGTAGCCGACTTACCTACACGCAAGCGCTTTAGGGAACCCCCCTTAGAAGCTCGCAAGCCCAGCCGCTTGAGGTTGCTCCGGAACGTCGACCTCGGTATCCCTCGCGCCGCTGCAAATGTGCGCTGGGTGGCGCGGTCTTTCAGTGGGATCTCGGGAATCGCGGCGGAACGCTTCCGGCCGCACTTCTCGGATCGTTTGCTGCGCAAGTTGGGGCTCACCACGCCGTGGGACTTCTGCAGCGCATATTGCTTCCAGAGATTTGAGATGGTTATCCGGTTGGTTTTGAACATGGTTGCGACTCGGGTGAAGGCGCCCTTCTTGATGACGCCGTTGTCGCTGGTGCGGAGCAGCTCGGCGATGACTGCGTTGCGGTGGCCTATGTCCAAGTTGTTTCGCTTTGATTTCTCCTTCCCGGCAGCACCAGCACCAACGGCAACGGCAGCAGCATTAGCGGCGGCGGCAGCAGCAGCATTATTAGCTGCAACTGCAGCAGCTGCTGCAGCAACGCCAGCAGCACGAGTTCCCGCAAAACCACCACCAGCACCAGCACCGCCACCACCAGCACCACCACCGCCACCACCAGCACCAGCACCAGTACCAGGAGCACCAAGACCAAATCCAAACCCAGTACGCGCACCGACACGAGCACCAGCAAAACCAGCAAAACCACCAGCACCAGCACCAGTAGCAGAATTCATACTGTACAGCTCAAGGAAGGCCACTCCTGGCTTTGGCTCGCACGACTCGCTCGCTTGCTCTTGGGAAGGCTCCCTTAGCTTTTGCTCTCCCCCTTACGAAGCTAAAATTATGGAGTTCGACACTTTGTATTGGCATTTGAGTTCGGGAAAGAATCATATAACCGGCCCATTCTATTTTCCATAGAACGGTAATTTGTAAGTGTTTTAGAGCCATTTTTCGGTACAAAGGATATCCGTAACAATGACCACTTTTTATCCTGGGCCAAACAAAGGAGCCTTTCTCGTATGTTGTTGTTGTTGTTGTTGTTGTTGTTTTCTCACATTAACTCTTGTCAAAAATCTAGAGTCCGTGGTCACACAAAGGTGCTGGAGCCCTAGGAAGATCCGAAAACCAAGTGAAATCAAAATTCGTCAGGGAAATACTACGCTTCCCCGCCTAAAAACGCACGATTCGGAAAAAGGCGCACAACAAGTGAAAAGGTCAAACGTGCAAACTGAACTCACATGGCCGCGGGTATCCACTCAACTACAGCATAGAGTTCCCCCGTCCCCACAACTGACCAACTCGCGGCTACAAACTACAGCGGTTGGGCTGCCTGCACCGCCGTACGAACCGCACGGTAATCGTGAGTATAGACGAACGCGCCTGCTGTCTGGAGTGCTGTCACTGACGACCCGCGGGCATGCAGTGAAACAAGAGCAATGGAACCAAAAACCACAGTACAGATATCAATGATCGCCCCTCCTTCCCGAGTTATTTGACAGGTTGCAGCGCAGCTACGACGCCCGTGCCTGAAAATTGAAAATTGCGGCGGGTCGTTCCCCGTGAATGGTATACAACTATTCTACGAACTCTACAAAATCAGTGACGTACGTAACATGTTGTACTACTACTGCCTCGTAAAAATAACCCTTGAAAAAAAGACGATCGCTGCTCTCATGATGATGTGCGTGCCGGTCGTGGATCTCCTTGTGCCATCCTCCTGCTGTGGTTCTCCATGGCCGCCTCATCGCCTTAGCTCACTCGGCCAGATCCTTCGCACTTGCTCTCGTTCACACTCAATTCCAGTCGGTTCCCCTTGTTGGACGTACTCACTCCATTGTCAGATTGCAAACGAGAATCCGTCGAAAAGATGGATCGGAGAATTTTGGGGGTTTCGTATATGTGTGGGATGGATCTCCACAATGGGATTTTGTGTTGTGGGTTTTTATGTGCACGAATAATATCACTCCATTTTCGACTCTATATTTGCCTCTACCTTGTGTCTTCTCTGTGTCTCTTCTACGGCCAATGAACAACATCATGAAACAACAGCAGCGGCAGCTCCATCAGCAACTTCATCGAACATGATCGCGGACCTAGCCAACGCCCTTCGCCAAGTACTGCAGATGACCAACGAGAGAGGGCCAACCGCCCCAACAGCAGGCACGTACGAGTCTAGACCCATAGAAATCCGTCAGAAAAATGAAATGCTTGCTTGGTCTGGAAAGTTTGAGAGCGGGCAAAGTGTTGGATCAGCTTTCCGTGTTTTCCGAGGTTCTGTTCTTTCCTGGGTCTCGGCTGAAGGGTTGATGGACGTATTGAGGGGAGAATCGATACCAGTGGGGGTTCCGGATGTAGACCTGTCACGACTCAGGAGTTACTTTGGGAAGGAGAGAGTAGATAAGTAGCTCAAGCTATGGTCACAACTTATTGCAAAAATCACAGCCCAACCAGTCCAAGAAATGATTTTTGCTGCGGGGTCACCCCAAGAAGCGTGGAGGGTGTTTGAGTCTCACTACGCTGTCAAGAGTGAACATGAGAGGGAGATAGTAGAGGATGAATGGAACGAACTGAGGCAGAAGGAGGGAGAGAGCATCATGTCATTTTACGGTAGGGCAAAGGCCATTAGGATGAAGCTGGAATCATACGGAGATGAGCGACCAGACGCATCTATGTGCAAACATATTGCCCGTAGAATGCTACCATCTTTTAAGCTCTGTAGTGACCACGTGCTTCTCCTTCCCGATCTTTCGAGTCGTACCATGGAAGATTTGCTCAGGAGAGCTGCTCACGAGCTGGAGCGCAATGGGAGATCAGGAGAAGAGAGAGAGGAGACAAGGCATGCCCTGACCGCAGCCGGCGTAGGTCGGGGCGACCGGGGTGGGAGGAATGCTGGTGATCGGGGGTATGGGGAGCGCGAACGAACGTACACCTACTGCGCGCTCCACGGCGAGGGGCAAGGCCACAACACCCCCGAATGCATCGTCATGCGTCGAGAATTCGACAGATACTACGGTGATTTCCACGAATACCTGCAGTCGCGAGGACTCGGGCCGTACGCCGGACGCGGAGGAGGGCGCGGGGCGGAAGGTAAATATCGACAGCAGCAACCGTACTCAAACGACTCGGGTGCGCGTTGGAGTCGGGGCCACCCGCCGGAGCAGCGGAGAAGGCCGCCGCCAGGACACGGACCCGGGCCTGGGGGGTATGCGAACACCTACCATCAACCGTACCCCAACGACTCAGGTGCGCGTTGGAGTCGGGGCCACCCGCCGGAGCAGCAGAGAACGCCGCCGCCAGGACACGGACCCGGGCCTGGCGGATATGCTAACACCTTCCCCGGAGGACGTGGTCACGACCGCCATCATCATTCCGGCGGGCGCGGCCGAGGCAGCGGCGAGGGCTTCGGACTGGTGCCACCATCTAATTACCCGTCTAAAAGCCGCCGAATTTTGCGCCTAATTTACCGCCTGGAAAATCCCCCAACGCACCGAGGTACGCATTTGCGGCCGATTATCCCTACGAAAACGAATACATGGAATACTCGGGGTGGGGGGAACCAGCGGGGCACTGGTCATCACCACCACCGACAGCGGAGTTGGGGACTCCCGAGCAGCAGCAACAGCACCAACAACACCAAGAACAGCAAGAGAGCACGCCTCCTGCCACGTCTACCTCTGCTACTGCAACTCTCTCTTCTCCGGCTCCCGGCGCAGCTCAAGCCAGCGGAGCTCCTCTGCAGATTTTCATCGCACGTAGTGTGCAAATAGGCAAGTCTGAATCTGGTGATTCTGTTGCTGTAGATCGTGATGGTGTGGTGCGTGGTAGCGTTGTAGGACGTGTTGAGCCAGCGTTGCTTACACGTGTTGCTAGCGCCCTTCGGTGGACCCCGGGGCAACCTAGGCCGTATGGTAGCGAGGAATGGGATGTGGACTCGGGAGCTAGTGCGATGATGTCCAACAACAAAGAGGGCATGTACAACATTCGCTACCCTACAGACCAATACATACAGATTGGAGATTCAGGGTTGATTAGAGTCGAGGCAATCGGGGACGTCAATTTAGTGTTTCACCAACTAGACGAACACGGAAACCCGGAGGACGTTGTGGCGTGTGTGCAAGATGTGATATATACTCCGTGGCTTGGCTTCAACCTTTTCTCGATTTGGAAGGTGGCTCATAAAAACTCCTGTTCTGTAAACCCCACTGGTACGCAAGCGGGAAGGCTCCGCTTCATTCGGGGATCGGCGAACGACTCCCTCTACGCCACCCGACTACCCCCTTCTCCGTTGCCAGTGGATGTAGCGAATAAGAGTGCCCCCGAGTCTTCCGCTTGCAACCCACCGATGCCAGTTGGCGCAGTTGGTTCAGTTGGTGCTTCGCGTGAGAGTGCATTCGTGTCTGCTGCCTGCATATCCCCCACGGTTCCTCTTAGTGAAAACAACCTCGTACAACCTTCGAGCGTTGTGATGGCTTCTCCCATGGAGTTGGAGCTTGAGCTTGAGACTGCTTTATCCCACCCCACTCCGTGTGATTCAAGTACGGCATGGATTTATCGACCCCAGAGCATTTCTGACGAGAATACCGAGGCGTATGCCGTAGAATGGGACATTTTCGACCGTATGATGCAGGATAGAGAAAGAGAAGAGTGTGCACTTGCCATTTTGGGCCCCGGGAAAAACCCTTTCCACGTTGGCAACGATCGCAAGCGAGTCGATATTAACGTGTTCCATGACCGCGCCGGCCACCTGTCTGAACCTATTTGAGGGAATCTGCTCGGCAGCGAGGGATCACCCTCACCGAACGGATGGAACCCTGCACTACGTGTATATCGGCGAGGGGGACGAGAGCGGGCGTGCCGAAGCGAAGCGAGGGACGAGCGGGGAAGGCGCCTGGCGATCTCCTACATATCGACATGTGCGGGCCATACACCACCACCATAGGCGGCAACCACTACATGTTCTATGCTGTCGATGCTGCAACGGGCTACATCGCGAACTACGCCCTGCGTCGCAAGTCTGACGCCGTAGCCGTCTTCCGGCGGTGTATCGTCGACCTAGCCCACAAAGCGGGGACGAGGATACGGAGTGTCCGTGGCGACTGCGATTCGCTCTGGACCAGCAAGGACTTCCGTGACTTCTGCTCCACCATGGGAATCGCCGTGCAGTACTCCCCCCCCGGAGCGCAGCAATACAATGGGGTAGTGGAGAATGCAATTCAGCGTTGCAACAAAATTGCCATGGCATCTCGCCGCGCCGCGGAGCGACGCTTGGGGCCGGGGGGGTTCTCGTGTGTTCGCGGCCTGGATGCTCGCGGGGACAAGCTGTGGGCGGAATCGGCGAAGGATGCCGCGCAGAAGCTCAACCAGGCTGCTTCCCCTTCAAATCCCGGTCGCGCGTCGCCGCAGGAGCTGTTCATCGGCAAGAAGGGTTCTTTCTTGTAGTCTTTCTACGGTAGTCCCCCTAACATTTATTTATCGAAATCGCCGGTTTCAAAACCAGCTCCCGGTCGTAACTACTGAAACACGGTGTCCCTCGACACCCCGACGCCATCGATCGATAGACCTTTGCACGCAAGAAAATGTGTGGATACCTTTCTTTCGATAGTATCCTTCCTTCTGTCGAGCAGCCCCAAAACGTTCGTTAAAGAACATCGCTGGTTTTGGGGGAGGCTATCGTAGAATCAGTCCTTGGTGGTGCCGTTTTTTCAGTACGGTTTCATGTACCGGGAGAGGAGGTCGAAGCTGGACGACAAGGCCGTGCCGTGCTACTTTTTAAACGCGGGCGACAACCATGCCGACTGCTGTGTGAAGGTACTCAGGGATGACACAGGGCGCGTATGCTACTCTAGCAACGTTACATGGGCGCCGCTGCCACAGTCGGGGGGGGGGGGGTTCAGTACTGCCCCTTCCGCGCCAGCACCGCCCACGCCGCCGGGGGTGTCATTCGAGATTGCCTCGACGCCGCCCGCCGCTGCCAGTCCGCTGCCCGCGCACTCACCCAGCGCTCACGCCTCGCCGCCACCCAAACCGACTGCTATGCCGCCCTCAGCTGCCGGTCCGCCGCCCGCGCACTCACCCAGCGCTCACGCCTCGCCGCCACCCGGAACGACTGCTATGCCGCCCTCAGCTGCCGGTCCGCCGCCCGCGCACTCACCCAGCGCTCACACCTCGCCGCCGCCGGACCGACTGCTATGCAGCCCGCCGCTGCCGGTCCGCTGCCCGCGCACTCACCAGCGCTCAAACCTCGCCGCCACCCGGACCGACTGCTATGCCGCCCTCAGCTGGCCGGTCCGCCGCCGCGCACTCACCCAGCGCTCACACCTCGCCGCCACCCGGACCGACTGCTATGCCGCCCGCCGCTGCCCGGGTCCGGCGCCCGCCGCACTCACCCAGCGCTCACACCAATTGCTCGAACCGCCTGCTACTGCTGGTACACCGCCTGCAGCAGCCACCTGGCCGCCACCACCGCTGCGATCGTCACTCCACCGCAGGCCGCGCACTAACCCAGCGCTCACACCTCGCCGCCGCCACGGACCGTCTGCTATTTCGTCGCTGTTGCCGGTCCGCCCCCTGCGCACTCGCACCCAGCGCTCTCACACCGCCTGCCGCAGTTTGCCGATGCCGGAGTGGTCTCCCTCTTCCATCGAGGACGCGGCTCGACGACATCGTCATCGCCATCACCGGCGGCGACACCGGCCCCGCGGACGTACAGAAGGAGGCAGCCGCCGCAGTCGCCGCAGGATATTCTTCGCCGCTCACCCCACATGCAACGAGGATGCTGGGCGAGAGGGGCGACGAGCGCGTGCCGGGAAGGACCAGGTCGGAGGGCCGTCAGCTTTCGGGCGTGCCGGAAGAAGCGGTCTCTACGCCGCTGCCGGAGGCGACGTCGTTCGACCACGGGTAGGACTCCTATCTCATGCGGGGGAGGATGTGCTGCTGTCGCTGCTGGCCAACCGGCGGCCCTGAACGCGAAACGGATGCTCCTGCAGGGGCACGGGTCTGAGGTGCTGGGGGGCGGAGGCAGCATGGGGGTGGGGGGC